>JAATLQ010021315.1:37645-52072 GCA_013421005.1 Heliconius erato x Heliconius himera | reverse complement strand
CATGTATGGAATTAATGTCTATTGAATGTGATGCAGGTTAGCTGCCAGATAATGTAATAATACCATTGACTTTGAAAAGAGCAACTGTTGAGTTTCTTGCCGGCTCTTCTCAGCAGAACTGCCTTCCGAACCGGTGGTAGCTTGTTTTTTTTTGTTTACATGTTCATTTGACGATTCAAAAGTGCTTATACGAGTTTATTTGAATAAAGAATATTTTGAATTTGAATTTGAATTTGAAAGTCTAGACTATCACGTATCGCTTAGTATTTAGTGTTTTAGATAGTCATTCATTTGAACTGTCAAAAGTATGACCTATGTTGAACCCTGACAAGAAGAATGAGATGGGATATCTACTTACGATTTACTTTCACGATTTCTTGGTTCAGTATATGTAAATATGACTTCAAGGAACAGTGGTGGTGGAATCAAATCCATTTTTGTTGTGTTTCGTTATTTTGCTGTGGAATTATGATAATAAATAAATTATTCTCATAAATTTTATAAATGATTACCTTTTATTTTTTTCAGCTTCATACATTATTTTTTGAAATATTTATTTAAAAAAAAAACGTAAATTAAGCCATTGTTGCACCAAATGGCAAACGTGATAGTACATTATGGTAATTGCGTTTTTAATATGGTTAACAGATCTTGCACCATGGTATCTTTATCGAGATGAAAGATAAAATATTGGTTAACTTTAGTACCTTAGTTATTATCTAATAACAAATCGGGAATTTGACTTCTGAAGAGTTGTACAAGATTATCAAGGTGCCTGATTAATTTTATCTTGTATCTCTTATAGTTATTTATCCAGATCTCTTATAGTTATTTGGATAAGAACGGAACTGCTTTTGATTCTTTCAAATTGACGTAAGCAAAGTAAGGAAACAGAATCAAGCCAGAATTCAAGACATTTTGTGTTTAGTGGTCGAATTTAACAACACGCTTTGTCTTGCTCTAGCGGAGAAGTAAAAATAATTAATTCTTTCGAGAGAGAATGAAATGTATTTCCGTCTCGTTCACAGTCGACATGTACCTAATGCAAAAATACCAAAAGCAACAAAATGTCTTAGGCATAGCGTATCATAGCATATATCTCTTTTTCAAAATGGACTTAAGATTTTCAACTGAAAGCTATAGATAATACATCGTACTAATATTATAAATGTGAAAGTTTGTAAGGATCTATGTAATGTTTGTATCTCTTATAGTTATTTATCCAGATCTCTTATAGTTATTTAGATAAGAACGAAACTGCTTTTGATTCTTTCAAATTGACGTAAGCAAAGTAAGGAAACAGAATCTAGCCAGAATTCAAGACATTTTGTGTTAAGTAGCCGAATTCAACGACACGCTTTATCTTGCTCTAGCGAAGAAGTAAAAATAATTAATTCTTTCGAGAAAGAATCAAATCCATTTCGGACTCGTTCATAGTCTACATGTACCTAATGCAAAAATACCAAAACAACAAAATGTCTTAGGCATAGCGTATCATAGCATATATCTCTTTTTCAAAATAGTTTTGAGATTTTCAACTGAAAGCTATAGATAATTATACATCGTACTAATATTATAAATGTGAAAGTTTGTAAGGATGTATGTAATGTTTGTTCTACTTTCATAAAAAAAATACTGAACGGATTTCGATGAAACTTTACGGTAATATAACATACATAAGAATAACACATTGGCTACAATTTAGGTAAAGTTTTGTATAATTTGGTTAAATTAAAACAGTTAGTTTCGGCGGGCGAAGCTGAGTTTAGGTCGCTAGTTGATTATATTTCCTTCATACATTTACTGCCGACGTCAAGTGGACTTTGAGTGTTAAGGCGTGGGTGTAGAAAATATTTTTAAAGCTAGTAATATCTTAATGGAGTAGGTATATTAAAAACAATATTGATGCAGCGTTGAGTTGATTTTATTTTACAGGTAGCTGTTTCATTTTAGGCGAATTATAAATTAAAATATATTTTTTAAATATATATTTTTTTAATATAACTTATCTTATTCTTTTCGTCTATCTGGTCTGATGATGAAGCTTGATCTCGGGGATTTGTGCTTATTAGTAAAATTATCGACCGTGAGGACTTCACTGTGGAAGCCTGGTTTTAGTTTCTTTTTAACTAGTAATATATTATAATTACAGCATGAAACTGAGTAATTTATTTAAAAAAACTGTACAAGCGCGAGCGGGGCTCGCCCACCGAAGATTCCGTACACAAATTGGAGGTCTCAAGCTTTTTCTGAAAATCAGGCTTAGCTTAGTCAGGGCCCTGCTTTAATACCAGGCTGTAATACCAAATTTTCCCCCCTTTTAAGGCCATTATATTAGAGGATTTAGCCACAAATGTATAGTTTTCAGATTTTTCTTAAACTAGTACTACTTGTAGATGCTAGCTGCCAAATTTAATATTTCTAGGTTAACTGGAAGTGCCCTATACATCTTGATTCCCTTTGTATCATAGTCAAATCTTTTTTAAGTAAATGTGGAAATACTTTTTTTCAGGAAATAATGGGTCCGTAGATCTAGGTATGCAGCTTCAATTTCAACTCAATATCTCCAAGCGTTCGGCGACAGACAAACAAACGGACAGACAGACGAACAACAGAGTGATCTTATAAGGGTTCCCTTTTTCCGTAAATGGTACACGAACTAAAAATCAATTATTTCATACTATATCTGTCTCATTTATGCAATTACTATCATCATAAAAGTATAATAATACCAGCGGACCCGGACGCGGCTTCGCCCGCTTAAACTTTACGAATTCTTATTAGATATATTTAGGAAATTGTTTGTGAAAATATGACACTAATTTAAATAAAAAAAATATAAGTAAACGTAACCATAGTAAAATATTAATAAAAAAACTAAACAAAACCAGCTACATTATTAATAATTTTATCTCTTTCTGTCTTTCTATTTCCCCGAGCTAATATCCAGAATAACTGAACAAATTTTTATTGGACTTTCAGTGATTGATTTTACTGATTTACCCGGGAAAAATCTTTTTACTCGTTTTCCTTGCGCGAGTCCATAGATACTATATGAAATAACTAAAGTCCTTTCTACATTAAATATGATAAGTTTTGCGAGCAATATCAAATAAAATCCCAGAAAACTAAAACCACAATTTATTAAGTGTATAACAACGGTATAGATAACCATCCAACCAAGATGAAATAACCAACAATTCTCTCCTTAATACTTAAATAATATTATATCGATGCCGCGCAGGGCCGCAACTTACACCACACCAAGAAATTTATGAAAATCTTACTAATCTGCTCCTCGAATAAGCGAAGAACCAAAGAAAAGTATAAATTAGTTATAAACAGCAAATAATTACATAAAAATTAACAGTAGTTCGAAAATGTATGAAAATTTACAAAACCGTCAAAGTCATCTGCGCGTTCGCGTCGGTCATACTATGCCGGTCGTATGCTAGGCTATTTCGAATCAGTGACATCTCCTTAATTATTTATTAGAATGTTATACAGTGAACTATAATTTCAATCTAGATGAAATGCTAAAAGTGACTATTATATTCATTTTCATAAGGATCAATATCAAATTATAGAAAATACATACAACAAAAACCCGATGAACATAAAGTAAATTAATTAAAATGGTTACTTGTTGTTACTGTGTTACTTTGCTCAAGCTTCAGAGATAAATATGGTATGTGTATCGCGGACATTTTTAAACATTATTTAAAGGACAATATTTTTGTAAAATATTATTTTTATGTATCTCATAAGGTGAAGTCAGCGCTCGCCATGTATGCGTCAAGCAAGCTCATTTTGGGTGACGTTTGCTTATAACAACAAATAAACTTTGCAAACCGTTGCTTAGCAACGGTCGGTTGTTATTAACATGGCGGAATAAATTGCCTGTCAAATTGAAAAATATTTTAATATATTAGTATATATCGACAATATTACAAATATGAGAAAAAAAAGTAACCTATGTTCATCCGAAGACCCTCAAGTATCTCTGTATGAGTATTTTATTACAATTGAATTAGCGGTTTGGCCCTGATTGCGTCACAGACAGACAGACAGACAGACAGACAGACAGACAGACAGACAGAGTTACTTTCGAATTTATAATATAGGTATGGATACTAAATTACATCGATAACTAAACTTTAATAGTCTCTTCTTAAATGATATTGATAGTGGGTAACTATTTAATAGACATATGGGCCGAGTATAATTATGCTAATACCTATAAAGCGGTGTTGAAGTGAAGTAACTGATATTACCGCAAGAGATGGATGTTCGTTTTACTTTTAAGAAAAAAAGAAAAACGAAGAATGTGGTTGAAGAATGAATAACTGAATGATCAGTTTCAAAATGTCTTATTGCATTTATTATGGTGGAATTTAAATTATATTCCGGGAAAAAAATTGTTGAAAAATTCTGTTATTTTATATTGTGCACACACGAAAAGGCAGCTTCTGCTATTTAACCTGAGTGATTGTAAAGAGAGTCACTGGGATTTCTCGAAAGATATCGAAAAAAGATTGCAAACAGTTCAAAATTGATCAAATAACTGTAATTGGTATTATAATATAAACACATGTCCCATAAGCACTTGACATTCGAATATTTAGACTATCAATCCACTCATCATTGGTTAGTAGTTTATTTAGTGGGAGTTAAATAAATAATAATCACCAAAACAAACCTTGATATTGACGTATTCAAGGAATTTGCTATGTATTGTAAGCTGTTAAATGTTTGCGTTCGTCGATTTGGTTAAAAATAGATATGTTCGATTATGATATTGTGGTACATATCTATAGATACATGATGTGGGTCCAAATTAATATATTTTTTAATCAGCTTCACGCTGTATCCCGCACACAACAGGGTAGGCAGGGGGAACCTAGTGTTAAGACATTCCGTCCCCCACTTTCTGTCGAATTCTGGAGGCATTGTTGAGTGGCAGAACTCAACGCCGCGCTTAGCCTCGACACTAGAGCGAAGAAATGGAAATATAAATTTAAGTAAATATTTCATCTCCTCGAGTGGGGATCGAACCCAGAACCAGTCGGTTTTACAGTCCCACTTCGTGCTGCTGCACCACGACTGGCCTCAAATTTAATCAAATTTGAATACTTATAATATTGGAGCTAAACATAATTGTTGTAAATCCTATCTATACTATAGCAAAATAAAGTGCAGCACTGAATTCCAACACTGAATGACTTGAAATTGGGTTAAGTTCCGAGAACGGAGTCTCTTTGCATTAGGTTCTCTTTGGTCTACCCTACAGGATTAAGGATTAATGATCGAGAATCAAAGAACAAGGATGGACTATGAATTCATCCCTCTCGCTTTTAGGGTATCTCGGGCACCTAGGGCACCCGCAGCCTTGATGAATCTCCTCCTCTCGGTAAAATGGAGTGGGTAATGTACGTACTGCCTTCTCTACCTGGCCGGACAGACGACGGAGCCGGCTTGAAATCGCGCTAGACTCGCGCACCCGCTGCCCGGCCTCACTCATTGTACAGATTTACAGGAGGAGATCATGGCAGACTTCTCACTATCCAGCATGCCCCTTCCACACAAGATAGTGAGAGGTCACTATCCACTACCGTCGGGTCCCACCAACCGGTACCAGGTATCACCAAGCGAGGTAATCGGTCAGAGTATGATGCGCTGAATCAGGCTCTGAATCTGAATGGGCGCATTACACACACGACACACGGACGAGCTCAGATTAATCTGGTTTGACACATGATCTTGAAAAGTAATATAAAATATAAATAATGCTTTCTTAACCGATTGTTATTCAGCTTTGGCTTCTTAATTTAAGCGTAACGTTAAAGATTACCCAGTCTTTAACGTTACTTTTAATTGCTTTCAAAAATAAATTCATTATTTCTGTCAATTTAATATGAAATGATAAATGACCTGTTGTTATGGTATGTATAGTTGATACGTACGTACATATGCGCCTAATTTTATTTATATAGGTACTTTATGGTTCGACGATATGTCTGTTTGTGTTTTGATTTTTAAAAATAAATTTAATTAAATCAGGTTCATGAATCCCGCACACAGCAGGGTAGGCAGAGCGAACCAAGTGTTAAGACACTCCGTTCCCCACTTTCCGCCGAATTCTAGAGGCATTGCGTGTTGTGCGGAACTCAACGCTGCGCTTAGCCTCGACACCAAAGCGAATTAATGAAAATATACATTAAAATGTATATTTTATTGCTTCGAGTGGCGATCGCCTCCGCAACCCGTCGCGATTCTAGTCATACACTTATGCCGTGCGCCACGGCTGGTCTCTTTTTTGTTTTTAGGGTTCCGTATCTTTTAAGAAAAAAAGGAACCCTAAAAAGATCACTCTGGTGTGCGTTCGTACGTCCATCTGTCTGTCTGTCAAGAGCCTTTATCTCAGGTACGCTCGGAGATATCCAGTTGAAATTCAAATGAGTTGTAGTAGCATACGTGAGCGAAAGTGCGGTGTCACATTTAGATAAGGACTTGCTGGATTTTAGTAGATTACATTGGTTTAATTTTTCCGCCGTAAGACAAAATATATTTTTTAAGGAAAAAAAGAAAAAAGAAGCTGTCCGTATGAGTGGATATAATCTAAGGAGACAATACTTTTTGCATTCTCAAGGCTGAGTTCAAGCTCAAAACATAAATAAATATGAGATGAAAATACTTTAAATACAATTATTCTATGATTTAGAATGTGAACCTACTGCCTACGACTACATTACATTTAAACACGTTTCTGGCATATAACACTTACTATTATATTGTGCCTTACTCTCCGTTTTTTTATCTAGAGAAAGAATATATAATAAAATAGGCAGTTCCACAGTATAAGCTCTGTATTTTAATTATCGTAACATCAAATCTAATTGATTTATGGGTTCGTATGAAGGGATTTTAACAAGAGGACTTCAATCAGTTTCATCTAAATGAAAAGATAAAAATTACGGCCACTCTCTAAAATTGAAGTGTTAATTTATTATGATAAGAGATATTTAACACTATTTTATCTTTACGCCTCTACCAGAACGGGACGAGCAGACAGAACCTTCAGCGATAAAGAGATAGCATACTGTGCAGCGCAACTCAACGCCGCGTTTTATATAACCAGACTTGATCGATCAAAAATATTTTAATACACCCAGACACAACCTACATAAACATATTCAAACTCAGATTTCTGATACTTATTATTATAATCATTGTAATAAAAATGAAAAAAATATTAATAGTTGTGAGCACTCCTGGCGCAGACGCACAATCATGTAACGCCACAGATTATGGGCTTAATTCCCACTCGAAGCAATGAAATATATAATATTTTCATTTTCCTTTCTCTGGTACCGATAAAAAAATCGGTGTTGAGTTCCACCACACAACACGAAATACCTCCAGAATTCGGCGGAAATTGGGGAATGGATGAATGGCGTCTTAATGAGTGCCAAAAAAAATTGTTTTGCACAAATATTAATTTATATAGGATTTGGAGACATGGTGTTTTTTATTTCTTTCTACCTTTCTCTTTCTCAAAAACTTTTTTGCTACGTTTTGTTACTAAATAAATTACACTAACGCTACGTACATTAACGTAATATACACTTAACATATGTATATAAAAACATACACAAACTTAATATATATAAAAACATTACCTTCATAATATTTATTCTTCTTTGTTCATTGCCTCTTAAAATACCAAAACTCGAGATTACTGGTAATTGGCAAACATCAAACATTTTTATGACAGTTGAATTGGCGGGAAAACAATAAGGCACAGATAATTAATTCGACCGTGAATAAGTTAGCACTCGAAATAGTTTGCATATGCGTAAACAATATTTGAAATGTCTGTTTGTAATCTAGGTCTCCCACGTAAATGCAGGATACCTTGATGTTTCCTTCATGTATTAGTGATTTATTATTTGTCTGTTCGCATTATTTTGTAATAATTTATATTAATATTATTAAACAAAAAGTATGTGTGTTATTTCTATGATACAAAATAGCGTTGATTTTTTTTAGCTTTACAATGTATTCTATATATAGTGGGGTAGGCAGAGGGTACCTGGGAACTTAGTGTAAAACACTCCGTCCCCTTTGGACACTTCCGTTCCTCACTTTGCGCCGAATTCTGGAGGAATTACGTGTTGAGTGGCGGAACTCAACGCTTCGCTTTGCCTCGTTGGTGCGAGGAAATGAAAATATTCAATATTTCACTTTATTTTTCGGTCGCATTACTTATAAACGTTAAAAGAAATTAATATTTTATTATAAAAATTTTACGAATTTACCAAATTGTGTTCAGGGCTCCGTAAAAAGATTGGAGGTCTCAAGCCTTTTCAGAAATTATTATTATTATAGCTTAGTTAGAACCTTTTCATTTGAACCTCACTTGAAATAGCGGCTTTAATACCAATTTTTTAAGGTTATTATTTTTTAGGATTAAAACATAAATGTATAGTTTTCAGATTATTTTCTGAACTAGTACTACCTGTAGATGCTAGCTGCCAAATTTCACAATTCTCTCTTCTTCTATCTTATTAATTTTGATTTCCTTTATAAAAATGTCGAAATACACGTTTTTTGCTATTTAAGGCTATTATTTTTAGGATTTCACCACAGATGTATAGTTTTCAGATTTTTTCCTGAACTACTACTACCTGTAGATGCTAGCTGCGAAAATTCATAATTCTAGGTTAGCCGGAAGTACTCTATTAATTTTGATTCCATTTCTAGTGTCGAAATATGCGTTTTTTGCTATATAAATGGCCAAATCTTTTATAAGTAAATGTAGAAATACTTTTTTTCAGGCAATCATAGGGCCGTAGTTCTAGGAATACGGTTTGAATTACAACTCGATATCTCCAATCTCCAAGCGTTCGTGAGAGAAAGACAGACGGACAACAAAGTGATCTTATAAGGGTTCCTTTTTTCCTTAAAAGGTACGGAACCCTGTAAACGACATATTCGTAATGCATTACGACTTTATAACGGGTTCTTAATAATAAAATGTTTGTATAAAAAAAAACTGGCCTTATTTGAAAAGCGCAACGTTAAATTCTTTTTCATTGTGAATATACAACTCTTCGGATACAAAAGATGCTGTTTTCACAAACAAAGTCAAAGGCAACAGTATGTATTTTGTTATCAAAACGTGGCGTCTGAAAATACCACCATCGCATAGTGATTACAGATGGAATACTGTAATTGGGTTGAATGTCGGATGTGGGGGCATTGTAGACTAAAGACTAAATAATTAAATAATTTACATTTAAAAATATACTAACTACAAAATAATATTAATTAAAAAAATTATAATCATTATCAATTTATCTTAAAAAAGGAGATATATTTTTTACCGAGGTTAAATTTCTTGATAAATAATATTTAATAATAATTTAATAACTATATCAAGGCGCAGGGGCACAAGGGTGTGACTGTAACGCGACGGTTCTCAATTCAATCTACACTCGGAGAAATGAATTATTAATATTTTCACAACTTCGCTCTGGCACCAAGGCGAGTGAGTTCCGAGACTCAACACGCAATACCTCGAAAAATTCAAAGGAAAGTGGGGAACGGAGTGTCTTAACACTAGTTTCTATCTGCCGGGTGGGCAGTAGGTAGGCTGTGTGCGGAATACAGCATGAAGCTGATAAAAAAAACTTTGTAAATATAATTATTTATTAAATAAGTTTAATTTTACATTGTAATAAAAGACAAAAACTAAATAAAACACTTAACCACGATTCCTTCTACAACCCCTCGAACTATAAAATAGGGCGTTAAAAGGTTAATTCCTTCATTTCAATGAATTGACAGACGTAAAAAAAGAAAGTGCAAGATAGCGTGAGATAAGAATAACCAAAAATATACAATATATTTATTTTGTTTTGCACAATCGTGTACGTCCGTTGAATTGAAACTTTCTCCTATAGCACTCCTTTAAAAAGGATTAAATGTATTTTTTTAACAATACATTTAAGCAATATTGAACTTTCCAAGTTAATGTTATAAGTAAGTAGGTGTTCATGTTTATTACGATTTCACACTTAAATATTGCTTTATTGTTTTTAATTTATTATGTGTTTTTAGGAGAAGATATAAGGAGTCTTGAGTGGTCATTTTAAATATATATTTTATATTTTATTTAGTAAATGTACCTTTTCTAAGTGTTTGAAGTAACTCTGATCGCATAAAGATAACAAGAGTAATATTGTATCGATTTGAACCAGTAGCTCCTTTTTTTTCACAAGAACACCTTTTTCCGAGTACGGGTACACCTCTCAAATCGTGACTAAAGTAGAACTCATGAAGTGACCGCCACTTGCCTGGGATACAAAGATTCTTTTCCCCTTATAATATAAGCCACAGCAGCAATAGCTTCTGACATTAGTGTGTTCAACTACATATTATACATAGTAGTATAAGATTCCTTTTGATTGATCCACTCCTAGTTTTTTCTGCTATATAAATAAGAATTGAGTGACAATCATTGTTACATGTATCATATTAACCGTAGTCTATCCACAATTTGAATACACAGGTGCTTCCAAATTTTTTATGTTAACTGAGAGTGTAGAAATAAAATTTTAATTACGTATCTTCACCAAATCGCCATGTAAATGTTTATATGTAAAATAATAAAGATGTCAATAAAAATTTAATTATTTTTAATACATTTCATCGAGTCCTTACATTGATTGGTTTGACCACACACGTCGTTTCGTATTCGTTAAGCAAAGTGAAAGTATCAATTTCATGTATTAAAAAAAGGATATTAGTGCAGTGGCTCGTGTAGTCCAAGAGGTGACTTTTCAAAATTAACTTAGGCAGACTAATACTTTGTTTTGATCAATGTTTTCACACTGTATCCCTCGTATAACAGGTGGTATCTAGACATTTTGTACCCCTCTTTCTGTCCAGTTTTTGAGACAATGTGTGCTGAGTGGCACATTTTGGGATGTCCAGAACCACAACTAGGAATTGAAAGTAATTAATTCCCCCAATTGAGATTCGAATCACAATCGCGTTTACAGATACTGCTCCCCTGCACCACGACGCGACGGTACCGATTATTTATCAATACTTTTACATATATAGGTTTATACAATGATAATTAAGAATTACAATACCTTTTCATTTGCTCGTTATGGGAAGACAAAACACAGCTTTAAGTTGCTCGATAGGCACTGTCTTGAAATTGGGCTGAATATGGAGAACAGAGAGACTAAACTTTACATCTCTCTCTACACTGAAGATAACCTTTCAATACATAATATAAACTATAATTATCTTGTAAAAAAAAAAATTAAATTAGCTTCACGCTGTATCCCGCACACAGCAGGGTAGGCAGAGGGAACCTAGTGTTAAGACACTCCGTTCCCCACTTTCTGCCGAATTCTAGAGGCATTGCGTGATGAGTGGCAGAACTCAACGCCGCGCTTATCCTCGACACCAGAGCGAAGAAATGGAATATAAATTTAAGTAAATATTTCATCTCCTCGAGTGGGATTCGAACCCACAACCAGTCGGTTTTGCAGTCACACCTCGTGCCGCTGCGCCACGACCGGCCTCATATAATAATTATCTTGTAAGAATTTGTAAATCACTGTGTTCAATTAATTTTATTTATTTTTGACGTTAATTTAGACATTAATTTCTTATGCATCGTAGAACATTTTGTGCGTCACTCTTCTGATTTTTTTTTCAGTTTCATGTTGTGACAGAGGGAATCTATAAATCTACAGTTATGACACTTCCGTTTCCCAATTTCTGCCGAATTCTGATACGAACCCCAACGCTGCGTACCAGACACCAGAGCGAAGAAATTAACATATAAAATATCTCATTTCCTCGAGTGGGAATGGAATCCACAACTACTGTTGCCAACGAATTACAGGCGTGTGCCCCTGCACAACGACTGACCTGAAATGTTTGTAAAGTTTTTCCAAATACCACTATCATCATATATATTTGGTCAAGATAATGTCTTGACGGCGGTTTGTAAGCCACAATTCAATATAAGAATACTTATATTGAATGCCGATCGCTGTGCTAAGGCCTAATTTTAGATTTGAACACTCAATGCAACACCGGCATTATGATCCACGTCTAAAATGAGCCAGACACCTATTGAGATGTTTGATTATATTTTCGAGATATGAAACAGAATTATATTTTTCATCTTCACGCGTCTTTCATAATAGACTTAAATAGTTTTCTGTTGAGTGGTTGGTTAACGTTACTATTTCTTCGAAGATTTCGGGTCAGAGAGTCAGAGGAAAAGGACCTTTGGACCTTTAGAGAAAGAAAAAAGTTTTACTGTGGTCTGTAACGCATTAGCCGGGATCCCTGTGAGTAAGCGTAGTTTTGTAGAGAGATGATCACCAGATAATGGGTAGCAAGTATTCAAAATATTGAAAACTAACTTTGGATTGTGAAATGGAGTTTGGATGGATTGAGTACTGGATTATTGAATGATACCAACCAACGCTATGACACAGACAGGGAACCTGGTGTTAATTTACCTCCGTACTTTGTCTCCCTTGTTCCCCAGATTTGAGATCGAACCCACAATTGTCGTGTTTACAGTCAGGTGCTGTGCACGGCCTCGTTGAAGTGATGTCACTCAGATTTATATTCGTCAAATATTGTTCAATAAAACGTCTTCGCTATGAGAAATCCTCGAATTATAATAATATTAAACGACTTATTTTATTATTCCCAGAATATTTATCTCGTCTTATTTCACGCAAATTGTTTATTCATCACAATTGTTATTTAATATAATAATGATTCATTATACAGTACTAAATAATTCTCAAGAATAAGGATTAATAAATTGTATTATATTATTTAGTTAAATTTAGTTTACGTCATCAAAACGCATTTATATTAAATATTACTATAATTATATATAATACGGATTTGATTTTTTAAATTTTTTTTCTTAATTATTAGCAGTCAGTGGCGAAGTGTCCGTATGACACAATTTTTACAGGGTAATTCTGGATAATAAAATAACAAAATAATAAAAATAATAATTAACTATCAAAATTTATATATAAAATATTGGCTGGCTAGGCTGGCTTAGCCATTATATAAGAAAATATGTTTAGTCACTTGAAAATCATCCGCTCGTTTCTAGTTAATGCAAGGATTTAAGGGTGCCGCCGGGGTTGGCGGCTGAAGATGTAAAGATCTGATCTATCTCATATTTTGTTTCCAGTCTCTTTAACAATATTGTCTCCGCCTAGTAACCTTGATCTGATACAGCAGTATATGTAATGTGGTTAGGTCAACTATAATGGCCTCAGTGAATGTGAAATATTTATATCCTTATCCTATTTTATCTGTGCACATTTTACATTACCATCAACTTAAATAAAAAATTACACTACTTTAGAAAAAAAATCAGCTTCACGCTGCATCCCGCAGAGGGAACCTAGTGTTAAGACACTCCGCTCCCCACTTTTTGCCGAATTCTGGAGGCATTGCGTACTGAGTGGCAGAACTCAACGCCGCGCTTTGCCTCGACACCAGAGCGAAGAAATGGAAATAAATAATAATAATTTAAAAATTAAATGAATAATAATTTAAATAAATATTTCATTCCTCGAATGGGGATCGAACCCACAACCGGTCGGTTTTACAGTCACACTTTCTACCCCTGCGCCACTGCTAGCCTCATTACATTACTTTACGTTTATTCTATTTCTCATAATGTGTAAAGATGAAAATATATCTATGAAATAAGCGATTCCTTAAGTGTAGAACATTATTTCGTATTCAATATTGTAGAGCTATATTTGATTT
This sequence comes from Heliconius erato x Heliconius himera, assembly GCA_013421005.1. NCBI lineage: Eukaryota > Metazoa > Arthropoda > Insecta > Lepidoptera > Nymphalidae > Heliconius > Heliconius erato x Heliconius himera. The sequence goes on along the minus strand of JAATLQ010021315.1, from coordinate 38,227 downwards.
ATTGCCATATTGTTGGTTCACCTGAGTCTTTACGACTGGCGCTCTGTTGCCAACGATCGATTTATTTATAGACGATGATGGTATGCATTTCGCGCCCATTGACATTCCAAATTCAAATATGACGTATTGTTTTCTGGAATGACGAAAGTAGAAACCCAAACAGCCATGAGTGGTAAAGTTTTTTTTTCAAACCACATTTAACGATACTCAAAATTACTTTCGCAATAAAACTCAATTGCCGTTGGACTGGCTTAATTCAGTTCAAAAAAACCTAATGTCCTGAATATGTGGTGTTGATTTAATATTTAAAAATAAACTCTATTCATTTTATCATTCTCCATTTGAGGCCGGTCGTGGCGCAGTGGCACGAGGTGTGACTGCAAAACCGACTGGTTGTGGGTTCGAATCCCACTCGAGGAGATGAAATATTTACTTAAATTTATATTTCCATTTCTTCGCTCTGGTGTCGAGGTTAAGCGCGGCGTTGAGTTCTGCCACTCAACACGCAATGCCTCCAGAATTCGGCAGAAAGTGGGGAACGGAGTGTCTTAACACTAGGTTCCCTCTGCCTACCCTGCTGTG
>JAATLQ010021315.1:6462-27184 GCA_013421005.1 Heliconius erato x Heliconius himera | reverse complement strand
TAGACCATTGGTGGTCCAGGCAAAAACGGTCAATAAATATGTAATCCTAGAGAGAGAAACTGAGAACCTAGTGTTAAGACACTCCATTCCCCACTTTCTGCCGAATTCTGGAGGCATTGCGTGTTGAGTGGCAGAACTCAACGCCGCGCTTTGCCTCGACACCAGAGCGAAGAAATGGAAATATAAATTTAAATAAATATTTCATCTCCTCGAGTGGGGATCGAACCCACAACCAGTCGATTTTACAGTCACATTTTGTGCCACTGCGCCACGACTGGCAAAGAAATTTAATGTTAAATATTCCGAAAAATATTTTTACTGTAGCCTTGAATCCTTAATAATATGTATATGTATAGCAAATTATCTACTATATATTGAAACATTAATTTCATTCGAATGCCTATCCCGCATATATACGTAGTAGACACTCCGTTCTCTACTTTTACTTCTGCCCAATTCCGAGGCATTCCGTGTTGAATGCAGAACTCAACGTCTCGCCGCATTCTAATCTCTAGAACTTTAAGCACTGTATTGATTTTTTTTCTTGCAGAAAATACATAATAAAATCAAGTAATAAAACTGTCAAAATTCAAGTTTTAAATTTAATTTCAAACTTCAAACTTGAATTATTCGTCGTTATTATATTGCATATATACTCACATTTATGTGGATATTAGCATATTAGAACATATACATAACAATCGATTTTTTCTATTGGAATCATTCAAAGTTGATTCTCGTATAAATTTACATGTTTTTTAGTATTATTAGTCTGGTTTATTATTAATAATATACCGTTAAATACGACTTAAATTCATATGTCACAGTCTTAAAATAACATTTTATTTTAATGTCTATGTCAGTCTAGCTAGTATTTGTAATTAGGGTTCCGTCCTTTTTAAGAAAAAAAGGAACCCTTATAAGATCACTCTGTTGTCCGTCTTTCTATCTGTCTGTCTGTATGTCTGTCTGTCAAAACCCTTTATCTCAGGAATGCTTGGAGATATCGAGTTGAAATTTAAACCCTATGCTTAGATCCACGGCCCCATGATTTCCTGATAATAACATATTTCTATATTTACATAGAAAAAAGATATGGCCGTTTATATCGCAAAAAACGCGTATTTCGACACTATAAAGAGAATTAATATTCATAGGGTTGGTTGGTACTTCTGGTTGACCTATAATTATCTGGGGGCACGGCAGTGCCCCCGCCAAGTCGAGCAAAAATTAAATTAGACAGCTACCATCTACAGGTAGTACTAGTTCAAAAAAAAATGAAAACTATATATTTGTGGGTAAATCCTAAATAATAATAGGCTTAAAAGGGGACAAAATTTAGTATTAAAGCCGCTAATTCAAGTGAGGTATAAGATGAAAGAGCTCTGGCTAAGCTAAGCCTGAATTTCAGAAAAAACTCGAGTTACCTTCAATTTTTGTACAGAACCAAGGCGAGCACTCTCTCTCTGGCTCTTCTACATTTTCAACAAACGGAGAAGTGAGACGAATGAACGGAAAGAAGAGAACGAAATTACTATTAAATGACTTAGCGTAAAACTAAAGAAAAAATTTTCTTCTAAAAAATAATTAACTGTAACCATCGTATCGTATCAACTACATACATCAGTATAGTTAGTAATACTTATGACATGAAGACTATTGTTTCTTTCTTAGAAATAAAAAAAATCTATGAACATAAAAATTTTATTGTATTAGTATGTAACAGATATGAATCTGTGATTTAAAAGACGATAACATATCAATAGCCTAACAAGTAACGACTATGTATACACTCCTCGTATAAGGACGGTATTTAAAGTTAATATTTGCTTACTTAAGTGCTAAGATTAACTAATTTTTATATATTTTTTGGAAAAATTCTTATGGAATATTAGAGAAAAGAAATTATGTAGTTTATAATATAACAGTCTCGGCGTTAAGTTCCGCTGCTGAAAACACAATGCTTCAAATTCAGGCGAATCGGGAAGAAAATAATGCCTTGACACTCGGACCTAACCTCACGGCAAGGCCAATTAAAACTTCACAAAATAAAATATATCAAATGTATATGGATCCCGACTGTCGATCTCAAGAGCTTGTTTTTTTTAGTTTTGCACTTTTTTGTTTTTTTTTTTTCAAAAAATATATTTTATTTTTATTTTTAAACACAATTTTAACGTAGAATTATAAAATATGAAATATGACATATGGTTGGGATGGTAACACTTTTTTTATTATATTACGCTATTATAAGCGTAAGTGAGGCTAGTCGTGGCGCAGCGGCACGAGGTGTGACTGTAAAACCGACTGGTTGCGGGTTCGATCCCCACTCGAGGAGATGAAATATTTACTTAAATTTATATTTCCAATTCTTCGCTCTGGTGTCGAGGTTAAGCGCGGCGTTGAGTTCTGCCACTCAACACGCAGTGCCTCCAGAATTCGGCAGAAAGTGGGGAACGGAGTGTCTTAACATAGGTTCCCTCTGCCTACCCGGCTGTGTGCGGGATACAGCGTGAAGCTGATTTATTTATTTTATTTATAATAAAAAAATATATATAAAAAGACAAGCAAACCACGAGCCACATTTACAATATTTGAATTATGTATTTACATAGTTCAAAAAAATAGACTAACTAACCTATTAAATAGGTTTATCTTATCAAAATGAAAGTTACTAATCTTAAAATCATAAGAATTAAAAAAAAAGCACATATATTTTAATATAATGTCTAATCAAACAATAATAACAAAATATTTTATCTACTGAACCACAAAGAAGTTTTTATTGCAGAGATAAACTACCTACTAACTTCAAATGGCTCTAAGCTTCTGTTAAAGTTTATTTCATTTAAATGTTGGCACTTTGCTTCGTAATGTAATCTAAACTCATATAAATTCCATATTTTTAAGATAAATATTCGAAAATCTTACATAAAATAAGCTATAGGATTTTATTTATTTATAATTTAGTAAAAAAATTATCTCCTTTTATTTGTACGCATTGCAAATATCTGTGGATTTTTTATAAAGTCCTAATAAAAGTATTGTAACCATTATCATACATCTTCATTTTTAGATATGTAATGTATGAATGTAAGCGGCTTCTCAAGATTGATGTCGGACTTGAGAGCGGTTTTTAAATATGGGCCTATATTGACTTAAAGCATATGCACTGAATACCAGGATTGTATTTTTACTTTTCTAATATTTTTTTCCCAGTACTAAATTGTTATCATAACACCTAATTTTATCTAGGAATTCATTAAGATGGTTATCAGCTTATCACTTCAAAACAAAACTACCTTGACACGGAGTGCCAAAGCCTATAATAAATATGCAAACATTATTACAGGCTTATGCATATTTTAAGCAATTCGTATTACTATTGTTTTTTCTAGTTTCAAGCTGCGTCCCACACGTAGCAGGGAACCTTCGAACCTAGTGTTTAGACTCTCCGTTCACACTAAGATTTCAACAGCACAGTATTCAGTCGCTGTTTTTAGATTCCCAGTTTGTTGCTATGAACATGATACAGTGTGAAGCTAAAAAAAAATCAAGTAGTGATCGAACCTACAACCACTCGCGTGTACCAGACAGAGCGTTTTTTAAAATACAACATTGTTTTTGAAAAAAGTGTTTTATGTTCTAAAAAACGATCCGACTGGAATTCCGACGATTGAAATAAAAGAATATTGAACGAGACACGTTTAAATTTCAAACGGTGAAATAACGTGGCCTTTGGATGCTTCGTATGAACTCATTCTTATGATTTATTTGTGGACTAAATAACTGATGCACGATTTAGACTATTATTAGATATCTGAAATATTTACGGTAGCGTCACGTTGTACTCCGCACACAGCAAGGTAGGCAGAGGGAACCTAGTGAGAAGACACTCCGTGCGCAGTTTCTCGCTGAATCCTGGAGGCATTGCGTGTTGAGTGGTGGAACTCAAAATAAAAAAATATATATTTTATTAATTTATTTTTATTTGTTTATCGCGTCGAACAGTTCTTAGAAACTGGCATCATAATATAGACCTTTAAATTCTTCTTAATAAGATCGTCGCTTATTTTCGATAAATAAATAATAATACATATAAAATAATGAGGCCGTCATGGCGCAGTGGCACAAATTTGTGGCTAAAATCAGCATATTAATATTATAAATGTAAGTTTGTTTGTTACGCCGAAATTACTCAACCAATTATCTATGTTCTAAAAAGGAATTAGGACATTTTTACTAAATTGAAACCTTTGTAAAAACTGTGCTGTATTTGAACTCATGTGCTCAACTCACTTTTAATATTTGTAATAGTTTCCAACAAAATTATTTTTCCTATAACTCATTCATTAGATTATAAAACATCATTCGATTTCTCGTCTTTGCTTTAATCGATTAATAGGAAGATGCTTCATAATCGATTTTTTATTTGAATCGTAGATTTATTGTTCTGTTTTGATTTCGGCTGAAGTGCTTAAAATAAAAACCTATTTTAAATTCTTCATAAGAATATACTTGACCCATATTATTTTTTTTTTCACTGTCATTTAAAATATACATCTGGTTTTGTAATATAAATTTATTTGATAGCAACGTGAGGCCATCATCGTAAAATGGATCATTGTCTGTCTATACATGTTTTGGGTTTGATTCCTATTTTGGGATAGATAGACTTATTTTAATAATTAAGAATAATATTTTTATGACTTTGTTTTTGAGGCCGACGTCGCATAAGGCAAAGGCTTACTACGACTGAAGAACAAAAGTGTCTCAATGAAAGAAGTTAACATTAGGTTCCCGGGTTGTCTCTACCGACTGCTATGTGCGGAATGCTGCATAAAGCTAAAAAATATTAATAATAAAAAAACATTGTCTTTAAATTATTATCATTTTCCTGCTTTTGTGAGACAAAGTGCGGAGTTAATTTTTGCAACTCAATTCGTTATGTCTCGAATTCTTAACAATAGATTATTTTTTTCTACCGTATAACATAAATCTTAAATATTAAATATTTTTGTTTAACTGGTCAAAATATACTAAGCGCGGCGTTAAATTCCGTCACCTAAACCTTTAATCTATAAAAACTGATTTGTCATAGGATTACGCCTACGCCACAAATACGTAATCAAACAAATCTCGATAGTATATTAACCTCTTTAAAACATATAAATGTATTAGATCGCTACTTCAATGATATTGTTCTTAAAATAAAAATAATAATCATGATTTTTATAGTGATTTTTATGTGAATACTTCTTCTAAATTTTCTCTTATAAAAATAGTTTGTTAGATTAGTATACTCATAAATAAACATCTGCTTTACATTTCTAATCTGTTGTCTGGGACGGTTGTTATTTCGATTTCAATTCAAGAAAATAAGTTGTTTTTATTTTTTTTTGCTCTAGATAAAACGCTAGTTACAAGATAAAACGCGGTGTTGAGTCCCGCCACTCAACACGCAAACTTGTACGGAGATTGGGGAACGGCTGTCTCAATACTAGATTTCTTCTGCCTACCGTACTGTGTATGTACGGTATGTATCCTACATACAGAGTGAAGTTTAATAAAAAAACTTTTTAGTGATGTTTTTGACATTTTTAAAGTGCTCTTCCACATTTAGGAAAGAAAAAATACTTTTTTAGAAAACATAAAAAAATTAACGTGGCGGGATTTGAATCCGCGTCTCTTGAAAACCTTCGGTCAGCTTAGTTAGTCAGATAGCTTGGACGGTTTCCTAGAGGCGCGGGTTAAAATTCCGCTGCGTTCCAATTTTTATATATTTTCTAAAAACAATATTTTTATTTAGTGATAGTTACAGGTTCAAACAACTGAGCACACAGAGACGTTTTATTTTGCGAGATAAATATTTAATGATACTAAATAAAATAACCAGGCCAATTCACCAGGATATTTTCTATAGGTCTTAGTTTTTTTTAGCTGGTTTAGCTAGTTTCTCGTGATTTTGCAACAAACATTCAAATATAATAGATAGGTGGTAAAATGTGCCATTGTATATTTACATATATTTTTTCTACAATATGCCCGCCTTTGTTGATACAATTGCTTAAATTGAACAAAAGTGATGTTAACTTGCGATACAACTCTACATTTAAAAAGTAGAAGCGAAATATATGATAATTAATTATTTTCATTTCTCCGTTCTATGCAAATAAACAAAATCAGCTTCACGCTCCCGCTCATAGCACACACTCCGTTCCCCTCTTTCCGCTGAATAATTTGAGACATTGCGTGTTGAGTGGTGGAACCCAACGCCGGGCTTTTGCTAGAGAAAATAAATGAAAATATTCAGAAATAATAATTAATTCCTCGAGTGGGTATCGAACCCACAACCAACGAGTTACAGACACACCCCTGTGCCCATACGCCACGACGACGTCATTATATATTTTTATTTGGACCGTTATTGCTTATTAACTATAGTAAATGTTTACATTTCGGCCATTGACCCTGATTTTAGTCTGCAATAGTTTTTGCGGCAGTTTTTTATTATTTGGACGCGATATTGTAGAGATGAGTCAGTTACATTGAATTATTGAAGTAAAAAATGAGGTAACGATCACTTTTCTCTTGTTGAAAATAGAAATTGTAATCTACTGGTATTATAAAGCTAAAGAATGTGTTTGGTTTTTCTTAACTTCCCGCTATGTCCCGTCACTTAGCAGGGTAGTCAGGGGGAACCTGAAATCTAGTGTTAAGCCACACCGTTCTCATTAAGACACTTCCGTTCCCTACTTTGACATTGCGTATTGAGTGGCGGAACTCAGTGTGTTTGTTCTTCTACTCTTTAATTGTTGTTTTTTTATATATTACAAAGATGTGAGCTTATAATATAATTTAACTATATTTAATATAGGATGACACTGAAACTAACCTTCGCACAACGTCTTATCATTGTGCTATAACAACATCATCATTCTGCGGTAGACTAAATATTGACATAGGATATTTTAGAATCACCCACACATAGGTACTTGTGCAGGTGTCGTGTGGTCGTGGCTTAATCTTTTAAAAAAATATATAATAACATTATAAAAATTAAGAATTATAATTTAAAAAAAATATATATTTTTATAATATAATCACTTTTATTATAATTTTAGAAATTATTTGTGAAGTATCTGTCTGTTTATTAGATTTCAAATTATAAGTCGTGGTTATTAGCTTTGCTTCTTGTTTATAAATAACAGCTGAATGCCGTAGTGGTGTAATGGTACGGAGTCTGACGGTACATGCGACGGTTGTTGGTTCGATTTCTACTCGATAGAATGAAATATTTAATATTTTCATTTCTTCGCTCTTGTGGCAAAGTACGGTATTGAATTTTGCCACTCGACACACAAATGTGGCGAAAAGAAAGGAATTTATTAATATAAAAGATAATTTATTTAAGTAAATATCTATTTAAAATATAATTTGTGTGTTGTCAACTAGAGTCTATGTAAATTATTATGAAGGATGAAACTAAAATATTGAAATATTCCATTTTGAACGATGCACCATGACAAATTTACACAATTGTTTATATAACAAACAAAATTTACATGAAAAAACGAAACTGAATGGAATTCTTGAAAGAAAATGACAAATATGTAATGAAGGACGTTCAAATAATTTAAAATGTACCAAAATATTTTGGTAGCGCGAAGGAGATAGTTGGATTGTGTAAAAGTTATCAGTTCTTATGTAGAGCCTTCTTAAGTCTGTATATGAATTGAAGATATGTATAAATGAAGCTTAATGCTTAAATAAAGGTTTTTTAGTTCATATAAAGTGGGGAAATGGGGAAGTGTCTTAATGAGAACTAAATAAATGTCTTAACATTAGGTTCCCGGGGGTGTATAGTATCTATAAGTTTGACGTGCTTGTGTATACATACATATCTGTCTGTGGCATCATAGCATCCAAACGAATGAACTGATGATTTGATGATTTTTTTTTTATTGAAAGGTGACACTTGATCAAAGTGAGATATTAGCCGTCAGCCATTTGAAGATTTTCAGCTCTTTTCTAGTTCATTTACTTTAAAAAAAAATATAAGACGAGGGTTTTTAATTAACATTTAAATTTGAATCTATTAAAATTTAATTTATTATTACAGAATAAACTTAGAAGTTTCATTCGTACAAATGCATGTTTCTGCTAATATATTTCTATAAATAAATTATTTCTTTGTCATTATCGTAATCTGACCGCTGAGTCATAGCTAGTATACTCGATTATTATTATCAATAGATAAATAAAATATTAACTTTATATTGACCCCTATCATGATACACGTGGGAAGTACCAAGAAATTGTAGATCTATTATTATTTATTTTTTTTATTTCACACTGTATTCCGCACTTAACACGGTAGATAAAGGAACCTCAAGTTTGAAATCTATCTTGAGATGCCGTTTTATTCATAAATATTTTTGTGTATAAATATTTTTTTTTCTCGTTATATCGTCGTATTTTTCGTATAATATGTTTAATTTCCGTTATTTTTATTTCTTTCGGCATCTCAACTTCGCTCTCAGATTTGAGAGTGATGTATTAATACAGATACTAGTGTTAGGTTCCGCCCAATTTTCAAGACAATATATAATGAATCTGATAGTATAATGAATCCATTTTTTTATTAAATGCGTAACAAAATGACGCACAACATTTCAAAAACAAATTTTTTTTATGAGTCATAAGCGTATCATGAATGACATCAAGATGCCTCATTATATGAGATTATATGAGATTATATATTTTCTTATATCTATATATATATATATATATATATATATATATATATATATATATATATATATATATATATATATATATCCAGTTTTTCCGTTACTGAGTGGCTGACAGTCGAGTTGAAAGTACGAGGTGTAGAACGCTGTATAATTTGTCATGTAGAGAGGGCCCTTGAACTCAGTAGAGTTAGCGTTGCCAGATTAAATCTCGGTGAAAAGCGGGATTTTTAAACATTTTATGTAAAAAAGCGGAATTCTTTCGCGGGATTCGGGACAAAGAATTAAAATAATGAGGATTTATTTTATTTTTATCTATTTACTTGAATACAAATTAAACAAAGCGTTCAATGGTGTCCATATAAATTTTTAACAATATAAAATGTTTTATATGGAAAAACATCGCTATATTTGAACGATATTGTTTTTGGTTTACCTCGTAAAACAGTCAAGTCTTCAAAAATTTTACTTTTCAGACTTTTCATTTCAGACTTACAAATATACTTAATTATATTGCTATGAAAACTTAAAGTAATAAAAAAGATTTCTCACAGTCCGTGGAATAATCCGTGGACAAAGGGACTATGAATTTCCTGACTGATCGGGAAATTCATTTTTTGGGCTAAACTAAACAGAACTTGCAGGAAAGAATTTCCCAAAATCCCACGGAAATACAGTACACAGCGTGAAGCTATAAACAAAGTCTGATATAAAAGAAAAAAAATCTTACATAATTTGGGACACATATCGATTTCGAAGCCTTGCACTTTTATTTTCCACTGCCGCCTAAATATTTTACGACGGTTCTCGAATTCCACATGTGGAACCTAAACAAAGGGTATTGTTGTAAAAATTTTTACAACTTAAATCATTCAAATTTTTGTTTCTATCGAATTTAGATTCTTATTTGGATATGCTTAAAGTTAAAATTGATATACTTAGCTAATAAAATTTCTGTCAAAATACGACGTAATCCTAAACTAAATCTGACTTTTAGTGCTCAATTGATTTATCACAACGATTTTATTACGAAATCCGCTAAAGTAAGATGACACTATAGTCATTTTGAAAGTAGCTCAACCAAAACAAATTAAAAATAACAATTTTTTGGTTCTTATATTATATTCTCACATTGTATGACAGATATATACATTCTAATTTATATAACTGTCATATAATGATATTTTTTATTTGATATCTTGTGGTAATTACAAGATGTATAATATTATTATAGTTTCAGAGAGAACTTACTTATTGCTAAGACACTCCGTTTTCTAGTTTGTTACTTAGATGTTTTTTTTCTTTTTACCTAAATTATATGTATTAAATTCTTAATGATGTCGTCCTTTTAGAATGCAGTGTAATGCTTTTAATTAGTTCACCATTTAGTATTTAATTATGTGTAGTGTTATTTTAATGTAACAGTATATGTCCTGTTGGTGATCTAAATAAATAAAATAATAAATAAATAAATTTTAATTTATTTGCTATATGTGACAACGTGGGTGTAAGCGGGTTCGATTACCACTGAAATCAAACTGTTGAAAAAAAATATTTTACTAGAAAATGCTTTAGGTTACAACATTGACAAACATTCTCTGTAATGTTTGTTTCATTTAGATTAATATTCTTAATAATATACTACTTGTAATGTGATTTTTATATCTTATTCTGATATAAAAATAATAATTATAATTTTTATTAAATTTAAATAATAATAATTTTTTTATTCTGATTTCTGATAAGAAGTAGAATTAAAAAGGTACTTTTTGTGTAACGCGTAATTTCATTATAGTACCTCTATAGGGTAATTCCGTACATCAATTGAAAAATAGAAACTTAAGGAACCTGGGAAGCTAAATTAAATCGATTGTATTATAATTATACCTATATAGGCTTCATTTCCTCGCGTGGGAATCGAACCTACAACCTTGGGGACTTGGGCCACAACTGGCCTCTAAAAAAAATAATAATTAAATTAAGTGAAATAAATGTATTTAGTGACATACATATGTTCTACATACGCAATAAAACGTGCCAATTCACACGACTGTAAATCTGTCAGTGTATGAAAAATAACCTTGTGAATAAACTTTTCATAGTCCTTTGAGTAATGAAACGACGTTTTTTTTTTATTTTGTTTTATTTTTATGTTTTTCATCAGCATATTATAAAGGCAGATATAGAGAACGTTCCGAACGAATTCCGTACACCATTTTCCCGAAGTTTCGAGACATTGCGTGTTGAATGGCGGAACTTAACCCCTCACTTTGTTTTTGCAGCATGGTGATTACAAAAATTATTTAAGTATAATCGGTCACCTTAATACAAATCAGAGGTCCTCTGGTGTTACACGGGGTCGCGGACTGTGATGACTGAGCCAAACGCTCGGTCACTTTTTTATTAAGCCCGTTTCGTTCCCCACAACGCCACGTTTCACCTCATTACCAGAGCGAGAAAATTAAAATACTAAATATTTGATTTTCTCGACTGGAAATCGAAGGCACGACCGTCGCGCTTAAAGAACACCCTTGTGAACTTGTTGAACTACCGGCCAACGACGGCCTCAAAATACGTAAAATAATAATAATTTTAAAGTTTAAACTTATCTTAAATTGATGAGTTTAATGTTTAATACATATTTTTTTATCTTCACGCATTTTTGCATTTGGCGATGTAGCGTGTCCAATATCGGTGAATGTAGCTACGTATGGAATATAGCCTAGAATGTATGTTTTAATCTTAATGGGAAATGAGTATCTTAATACTAGGTTCCCAGGTTCCCTCTGCCTATCCTACTATGGATAGACTACAGCGTGAAGCTCATAAATAAAAAGAAACTTCACGTTTCATCACGCGTCGCAAGATGGCACTCTAAAAGGAACCTTGTCTAGATACTCTGACGGTACTTAACGCCGTAATAGCAAATATTTTAGTGAGTTATTTATAGATACATAAGCATAAGGTAATAAGTTTAGCTGAGGTCATCGTGACGTAGTAAAACAGTGTCTAAATTTTAAACGTGGTATTTGTGAGTCCTACTTCCACTCGTTCTATTCACACAACATTTATTTCCTTCAAATTAAAGCACTGCGTTAAGTACCGTCACTCAATACGCAATCCCGGTGGAAAGTGGAGATCGGAGTGTCTTAGCACTCGGTTCTCTCCGCTTGTCCAGATGCTTGTAGGACACACGCGAAACTAAAAATCAATAAATAACAAATTCATAATATTTCAAATACCATTAGCTAAGTGCATTCCAAATTGAAACGTAAATATTAGTACCGCGTGTTTTTCTTATCAGCTTTATTATTATTTTGCAAATAGGTCAATGTGCTGTAGACTGACTATGTACAGAAGTAACCGTTTAAAACTTATATTATTGATGTATTTTTTTTTAATTTCGAAATATTTTTTTTTACTTTTTCATTTTATAAGGAAATCAAATAAAACAGGAAAAAAACTATTTCTAAGCTTCAAGGTAGGGTAAAATGTCTAGCTTTACACTGTTTCCTTTTTCTTAACTTGTTTAAAAAATTAATTGAAAAGACAACGACTTTATCTTTATACAATTTCGAGATAAATAACAACAATCTAGTATTAGTTCTATTTAGACTAAAAAGTTTAATAAAATTTCGCAACTCGCTTACTCAAACTCACGGCTGTAAATTAAATATACCGTTGTTCTCCCCTCCAAGATCTGTTTTACAAATAAAAGGGCAAGAAGATACTATTAAAAAAGTAACTATATATAATATTTGCATAAAAAAATATACAGGTGCATTACAAATTTTCACTGACAATTCATTACTCTGTTCTCGAAGCAAAATCTTTAAATTGGCCATAATCGTTGATAAGAGCGCAGGCACGTGTACCGATTACTCATAAAATACCTATAATAACAAATGTACTTACACCCGAAGTAAGGAGTAAATATTATACTTTTAACATTAAATGTAATGTTGAGGCCGGTCGTGGCGCAGCGGCACGAGGTGTGACTGCAAAACCGACTGGTTGTGGGTTCGATCCCCACTCGAGGAGATGAAATATTTACTTAAATTTATATTTCCATTTCTTCGCTCTGGTGTCGAGGTTAAGCGCGGCGTTGAGTTCTGCCACTCAACACGCAATGCCTCCAGAATTCGGCAGAAAGTGGGGAACGGAGTGTCTTAACGGGATACAGCGTGAAGCTAATTTAATTTTTTAATTTTAATTTTAACATTAAATGTAAACTCGACGGTTGTGTGTTCGATTCTCAATCGGGGTTAATCATTTTTATTTACTGCAGAAACTTTAGAGATAAAGCTTAAAACAAAACAAAAAAGAAATTTATATAATCTAAAATAAATTATTTTTTTACAGAATGCGTTTCCTCATCCTAGGCGCGTTGTTAAGCGCCGTCACAGCGTATTACCACCCTGACCTACCCCGAGGTCCGTACTGCGGCATCGATAGAAAATGCTGTAAGGACAGAGAAGACGGATGCTCTCATAGGATACTCGGTAATGCTCATTTTTTTTCACCTTTACGCTGTATCCTGGATACGTAGCAGTGTAGTTAGTTTTAAGATGTCCCGTTCCTATTAAGACACTTCCGTTCCCCACTTTTTACTGAATTCTGGAGGTATTGCGTGATAAGCGGTGGAATATCAAGAAGAGAAAAAAGAGGCTAAGACACTATCTTAACCTATCCATCCAACCCAGGTTCCCTCTGCCTATCCATCTTTGTGTGGGATACAGCGTGAAAGTTAAAAAAATATTATCCTTTCTAATTGGAAACTATACGACACTGCTTCAAAGATACACACAGCATAAAATATTAATAACTTAGACTTTCCCATACCTATGCCAAACTCCGTAATACTTAGCTGTAGTAATACTGGTGTAAAATGACGTTCTAAGAAGGTCAATAACTTTGTGAGAACTGTAATGTAATAATGGAGATGAATGACGAGGGTTAACAAGAATCTATTAATATTATATGAATACATGCATATTTTATAAGCTTTTCTTAAAAAAATATATAAGTAAAAAATAATCAACAAGCTCTTGTAAGAAGACAAATAGCGGCGTTGAGTTTCGCACTTCATCACGCAATTTCTTGAAAATTGGGGAGAAAGTTACGAACGCAATGTATAAAGGTATCACTTGGTCCCATGCTCTATAGGAGATGCTACGTAAACCATTTTTTCGTTAGCAGTGGACTTGAGGAGCACTAAGCCACTTCCACTTTAGATTTTCTCTTCCTATTATATTATGATTACTATAATTGTTAATAATTACTTTAGTTTTAAAGAGCCAGTCGTAGCGCAGGGGCAAAAATATGTAAACGCGACTGCTGGTGGGGAAAATGAAATATTTAAAACCTTAATTTCTTCGCTTTAGTGTCGAGGCATAGCGCGACGTTGAGCCACTCAACACGCAATGCCTCCAATATTCGCCGGAAAGTGGGGGATGGAATGTCTTAATATTAAATTCTTCTTGCTATATGTGGAATACAGCGTAAAGTCGATTTATTTATTTTTTTTATTTTATACTAAAGCAAGAACAAATCCCCAGATACCCTGTGCTACTGTGATGAATTCTGCAACCGCAACCACGACGACTGCTGTCCTGACTACGAACCAGTGTGCCAGCCGGCGCCCACCCCGCTGAAGCAGCCCTGCCAGCACAACAGTAAATGGTACTTCGAGGGGGACACCCGCATGGAAGATTGTAATACGTGGTAAGTGTCTTTCACCAGTTTTGGCCATCTTTTAATTGAGTTGATTTAATAAAAGCTAAAGCGTAATAAAATATATTATTAACTTAGCTTCACGCTGTATCCCTAGCTGGGTAGTCAGAGAGAACGGAGCGCCAAACACTACGGTCTCTACATACCTCTAAAATATAATTAATATATAAATAACTACATCATATTACTATTAAAAACAATTACATTATTAAGGTTAACTTAATATAATTAAAATATAGACAAAAAAATTAAAAAGGTTTAAAAAAAATTAAATCCGTCAATAAATAAGCGAGTTAAGCCTATATTATAATTTGTGGTCGCCTACGTCGTCCGTGACGTCACACTATCGTAAGCAAGATCGAGGCATAGTCATAATAATATATCTCATATTAATAGGAGATTTGTCCGCCAATGTCTTCCATCGCGTAATAAACTAAATTTTGCATATAAGATTGTAACGCGACGGTTGTGGATTCGACCCCCACTTGGGGCAGTGAATTATTATTTATTAATATATGCATTTCTTTACTCTGGCACCAAGGCAAAAACTTCGCGTTGAGTTCCGCCACTCAACACGCAATGTTTCGAAAAATTCAGCTGAAAGTGGGTAATGGAGTGTTTTAACACTAGATTCCCTCTACCCACCCTGCTGTTTGCGTGACACAGAGTAAAACTGATTTTATAATAATAAGTTATGATTTTTTTTTAATATTTCTTATTAACTTAAATAGATACTCCTTTCTCCACTTTCCGAATTGTTATAGGCATTGTGTGTTGAGTGGAGGAACTCAACGCCCTGCATTTGCTTTGTTGGCAGAGCGAAGAAATGAAAATATTAATAATTTATTACCTCGAGTGGGGCTCGAACCCATAACGAACTTGTTACGGTCAAACCTTTATGCCTCTGACCTACGACGGCCTGATCTAAAAATTAAAATTCTTTAAAAAAAGATGCTACACTAGTTAATGCAAATTAACACAACAAAAATAATAAGCTATCGACTTATATAACGACCTATTAATTAAAATTCCAGACGATATCTAACCTTGAATTGAATTTACTACTGTGGCCTTCGAATTTTTATCTAACTACTTTGCACATATGGTCATATTGATTAGTAGTATTAGAGGCTATGATTCCACAAAACGTTACGTAGCTTATAAAATTGTTACACCTACAAAATGTATCTATTTTTTTGTTTCCTACTGTATCCTGCATATAGTAGGGTAGCCTGGAGGACCAGGAGGACCTGGGAACCTAGTGCTAAAACACTTCCCGTTCCATCCGTTAGTTCTCATTGAAATAGTTCCGTTCCCCAATTTCTTCCAATTTGTGACGGAACTCAACGCCACGAATTGTCTAGTTACCAGAACTCGTTCTCTCGATTCTCGACTGGCCTCAATTTTTTTATTTATCACTTCATTTACCATTTAGGAAGATAAAGTGAGTTCGTGCTGTGCCCTGCACGTAGGTTAGTTAGAAGGAACCTAGTGTCGAAACACTTATATTTTCGAAGCACCGTCCAATTTTCGAGACATTGCATGTTAAAGGGCTTCTATACCGCAGTTTGTGTACCAAAGCGTGGAAATGAGATAATATATTCCTCCGAATGGGAATCGAACCTACAAGCATCGCTTTTACAATCTCGGAAGTAAATATGTTATTTTATTATCACTGTCTATTGCTTAAAATTTCAATAACTAAATAGTTTAGGCACTCTTTGTTTTTCATTTTATAGACATTGCCCGTTGACTTTCATATACCTATTCTATTGCGCCACGATAAAATATTCTTATTATTTATTTAAAGGATATTGCTGTATTAGGTACAAACAAAGTGAAACCAGAAATGAATGTTGATCATGTGGGTGGATTCTAGATATTGAATAATCTGCTGTGTGTTTGTGAAATTAGTTCCAAACGCAGTCAAATACTTCCCTTCATCTTCACAGCACAAGCGTGCAACTGCAACTGAAAACGCGACAAGTTGTGGGTTCAAGTCCGAGAACATATCATGGTATGTAGATGGAGAGAACCTGGGAACTTAATATTTAGACACTCCATGTCTCATAAGACATTCCGTTCTCCCGTTTCCGCCGAATTCTAGTCAACGCCGCGCTTTTGTCTTGTTACCAGGAATTGAAAAAAATAAATATATCATTTCCTCAAGTGGAAATTGAACCCATAACCTCTCACGTGTACAATCTGTAAACACACTTGCGCCCAAAGTAATAACAGCGACGAAACAAAATACCATAAAAAGCTACATTATTTTTAATTGTTGTAAAAGACCATGGATTATACGAAACATATATTTTGACCTTAAAGTGTGAAGAAGGATTTAAATAAATACAAATATAATGAATTATTTATAAGGTTTTATTTACGTACTTGTTATATGAATTTACATTTCCATTTTGGCCCTTTTTGTGAATGAAGGCCAAACGGTTCCATTGTTATCTAATATTATACATATATTACGGAAGATTTCAAAAGATGGCAATTGTGGTTCTTAACGATAATGAAAATTATAACTTCGTGGTTTCTATGTATATAAAAATGGTATACAGTATACTAAACCTTTAAGATATGCATGAGTCATGATTGTCCAAGATCCAACTAGTTGAACAAGTTGAAATTTGTCATGTAGATAGGTTAGGGAGTGTAAAGGAGCGTTACAAGGATTTCTTGAGAGTCCTATAGGAACGGGAAAAATGGCTTTTCAGATTTAGGAATTAATGTCTACGTAAGCAAAGCTAATGGCGACGACTATTATATTATATATACTTAGTTACTCTCTTTTTTGTTTAATTTTATATTAACAATTTATATATATATATATATATGATGCCTGAAAGTCTTTTTAATGATACGTTTGTCCTATACATTGTATGTATAATATTGTCCTTCGTGGCGCAGCGGCATAGGATCTGACTGTAAATACATCGGTTCGATTTTCACTCGTGAGAATTTAATATTTGCATTTTCTCGCTCTGGCTTAAAAGACTCTACTCAACACACTGTCTTGAAAGTTACTCAGTTCATAATTTTCCAGCTAGATTTCCCCTGGATCTTCAGTATGCTCTTCCTAAATTCAAAAATACGTTTTAGAAAACCGTTCACGGGCTCTAGCGAACTACGCCATAGATTCTCATCGGGCTACATCGAAATACTTATACTTTTTTCTTACAATTTATTTGTTATAACTGTAAGTTTGAACGGTTTCTTAGAAATCTTGCTACGTTATTATTTTTTATATGTTTTCTAAAAAGTTTTTATGAACATATCTTATTTGCATCCAGCCACTGTCGCACAGTGGCACAATGACGTCACAATATTCGATATGCAATTAAATGACCATACGAATTAGCTCCAATTGAACCTAATTCAAAACAAAAAAAAAGCAAAAGTCAGGGACGAAATCATTATTGTAAAACACCAAATAAATTCGCTACGTCGCTTTTCATTGTTCTAATAGAGCGGTCCGCGTCTTTGTAGTTTCAAGTTACATGTGGCGCCTTCAGTTGAGAAGTCTACCCGATGTCGAGGTCGTGGGTTTGATTTTCACTGGGGACAATATAATAATCAATATTCTCATTTTGTCGTTCTGGTATGAGGCAAAGCGCGGCGTTGAGTTCCGCCAGTTAACAGGCAATGCCTCAAGAATTTGGCGGTAAGTTTCACTCAGTGTCATAGCACTAGATTCCCAATTTCCATCTGCCTACCCTGCTATGTACGGCTTCCACCATGAAGTTAAAAAAGGGTATATAATCTGCTGGAATATTTCTTAAGTACAAAGCTAAAATACAGGTTTTTTTTTAATTTATATTGTCGCTTTAACATAATTTGTCATACTGACCCACACAACCCCAAAACCCACGCTTATAGTCATGCACTTCCCAACATTCTCCATTACGTTTCACTATTATTTCTTTAACTTTCACGCTGTATTCCGCATATACCAGTTGATGTAGAAGGAGCCTAATGTTAAGACACTTCGCTCTCCACGTTCTTTCCTAGAGTGAGAATTAAACCCACAACCTATCGCGTTTACAGTTACACGCCTGTGTCCCTGCGCCACGACTGGCCAGAGAAATTTGTTCTCCAATCATATTTAATAAAAAATACGTTTATCACACTATAAATAATGATTAATTATTGCTATATTATAAAAAAAATAGTTTGAATAATCATTAAAAATAGTATCATTGCCGCGGAGTGCATGGCGACGCGCCAGCAGATTGATTGCACGTATCCCGGGTCCATAGCCAGTACCCGGTACAAATATAAATCGTTTGTTACCTTGCTGCCTTTCACAGTACCATTGAAACGGTCACGATTCTCTACTATATTTATACAACTATAGTATAGTAAGAGTAACAGTTAAATGACTAGGACATTCTATTATACCAGTAAAGTTCAAATATTTTACATCTTTTTTTTGTAAGCCTCTTTTTGTGAAAATTTAAATGAAATAACTATATTTTATTGTTTATTTCATGTATTTTCATAATGGTGGTTGTGGGTTCAGTTCCCACTCGAGGAAATAAAATATTTATTTAAATTTTTATTTTCATTTCCTCGCAATGCCTCCAAATTTCTATGGAAAGTGGGGAACGGAGCGTCTTAACATTAGATTCCCTCTGCCTACCCTGTTGTGTGTGGGATACAGCGTGAAGCTGAGAATATTAGAAGATTTTACATATCGCATTATTGATTATTTGGGTGTCATAATTTTGTCACTTCGCTTCATCTTGGGTAATAAAATTATAAGAACACACCGTAAATGAGATTTAAACTCACGACCATTGCATACGTCCAGACATGTGCCAAACGAGACGACGTCAAGCCTAGAAAAATAAATAAACTTTGATATTCAGTTCGTGGCATTCTCTATATTTACCAAAAAGTTAAATGTAGAAATCGATCAAATATCTATTTTAAATTAAAAAAAAATCCGGATACAGGAAAAATAGACTTTGCGAATGGGAAAAATGGAAATATCAAAAACTATGGAAGATAGGAACAGTATTATCATACAAAATCTAAATAAAAATTCTCGTCTTCGACGGTATAGTTGCTAACTATTAGCGCTATATATTCAAGCTCAAAATGGAGAACGTACTGTCTCAATATTGACATTCAATTATTTATCGCACTTCTCTAGTAAACTAGTTTTGCAAAGTTTCGCCTAAAGTAAAAATAAAAAAAAAATCGATGCGTGCGAGTGTGATTTATTCAGATGTTTCAGAATACTTTTTAGAATACAGAATACTTTTTTCTCAGGACAGTTAATAACTAAATACTTCGACTCTCAAAATAAAAGTAATAATAATCCAAAAAAATATAATTTCTTAAAATTTACCACAAAATCTTAGAAGACTATTTACTGGGAGTTCTAATCAAAATAAAAAAAATAGATTTTTTTATCATATTTCTTTTTGTTAGTTACTTCGAGATATATGTACATAGTATTAAATTTCAAAAGAATTGTATTAAAGTTAAGTAACAAACTCAATTTTACCTATTCGTATGCTATTCACATAGTGTCTGAAGATTGGGAAAACCACGTCGTCAATCGATCACCAACTAAAGTGTTTTAAAAACAATTTTATTAACATTTGTATTCACGATTGTACATCGTGGGTACTCGTACTTCTAGAGAAATTGTATTAAGTGTTCTAAATTCATCTGTTGTTAGGTGGAGATCCCATCGTTTAAAACTGTAGGGATCAGATTTTCTAATGAAACTTATATTTAAGAATGATACATGATAGTATAATAGATTACACTAGGGTTGCCCAAAAAAATCCTGCCGCAATCACCTTTAATTAATGTTTTTCGTAACTCGTTTTTGGAGAAAATTGCACTCATATGTTTTTTATGTGAATCGCAAATCATTTGAAAGAAAATCGCATAAGGAATTGGAAAAACAATGGTTGCCAGCTCTCAGTCTGCCGCAAGTCCAGGGTTGCCTGGTTTAAAGAGGTTACGTAATGTGAATATTTGCACTCATGTGCTTTTTTAATGAATTATATATCAAATTAAAGCTTATTTTTTTCTCTTCACTAAAACACATGGTTGCCTGGAAAATGGCTGCCGCAAGCAAAGGTTGCCATCATTTGAAATATTTTATTCTGATTCCGTTTGACTGAGAATAGACGATGAAATACGCGATTTGCCTTATGTTTTAAAGTAAAATATTGTAAAATAGAAGGTCAATCTTAAAATTAATA
>JAATLQ010021312.1:8398-37060 GCA_013421005.1 Heliconius erato x Heliconius himera | reverse complement strand
TACAGAGTGCAGGTGTATACAAACTAGACTGTGACTGTGGCTTATCATACATAGGTCAAACAAAGAGAAGCATCGGTGTTAGGGTGAAAGAACACATTTCTGATATCAAGAATGGGCATGTATCGAAGTCAGCTGTGTGTGAGCATACTGTGGATAAACCCAGCCACTACATTAGGTTTGATAAACCCCAAATCCTCGCTAAGGAAAACAGATACATTCCTAGAATTATCCGCGAGGCTATTGAAATACAAAAACATCCTAATTTCAATAGAGAGGACGACTGGAAGCTTTCTACCACCTGGGACCCACTCATAAAATCATTGAAGTCTCAAACCCACCATACCAGAGGGCAAGATACCATCAGCTCATTCTGCAGGAATCCAGGGCAGTACGCGAGGCAATTAAGAAATCGTTGGCGGTAGTTTGTTATAATAATTATGTCAACTGACAGACGAATGCCACCTCAGTCTACCCGTGACCACGGACTACTGCAAAGTTTTCGAAACGTCGGGTTTCCAAAAATGTATAAACATACAAAATATACGCGATTAATCCGGTTAAAATAGTTTTATTTAAAATCATCAATATTATTTTTTTGCATTTTATAACCTTTAATCCATCTCATTTGGTTCCACATATCCAAAGATGAAGTTGATTCTCCAATAGACGTACAAAACTTATGCCATGATTCTATCTGTGCTCTCCTAAGATGTTTTTGAAAACTCCGAATTTTTTCTTTTAAAATTTGATAATTTCTGGGAGTTGGATTGCGACGAAAATTTCTAAGGGCTATGCGACGTATAGCTACTGCTCTACTCAATTCTGGCTGGTGTCCAATAAGATTTTGGTGTAAATTTGGTAGTAGGAATTGGACAATATTTAAAAAAAGGAATAAACTTTTCGGCTGCCTTATTAATTAAATTAATAAAATTATTATAATCTTGTTGAATGTTGTCAGTGAAAATAAAATTTGTAAATAATGTTTTAATATATGTTCTATAGCCGTACCAGTTAGCTAATTTGAAGTTACGTTTTTTTATAAAGTTCGTGTTAAACTGAATTGATGTACCTAATTTGATAATAAGGTGATTACTGCCAAGCGATTCATTAGTTACACTCCAATCAAAATTGAATGGGATATCAGAAGATACCAAAGACAAATCTGGACTGGTTTTATGTAACACGCCTTGCACTAATTGCAATCGTGTTGCATTTCCATCATTCAAAGTTATAAAATTACTGTCTACAATAGAATTATATAATTGTGTACCGCGTGTGTCTGTTTTATACGACCAATCCACATGATGTGCATTAAAATCGCCCAATATTAGGGTTTTAGTATCACAAAAAGACAGCAAATGATCCCAATCATACTGAGTAGTACGGGCGTCACTGGGACAATATACAGAATAAATATAACGAATTTGATCATAGTTCAATATTTTAACACCAACAACCTCAATATCATTATTAGAAGTGTTATAATTTGTTTTACATGCTAAGATAGATTTATGAGTTAAAATTGCTACTCCTCCAAATGAATTGATTCTGTCTTGCCTAAAAACGTTATAGTTTTTAATGTTAAGATTATTATCTGAATTTAGCCATGTTTCACAAATTGCAGCTATATGTATTTTTTCTTGAATTAAAAGTGATTCAAATATCTTTAATTTAGGTACCAGACTCCTACAATTCCACTGTAAGATATTTAATTTAACAATATTTCTAATCCTATTATCTGTTGCTTAGATTATTAAACAACCACTTCACTCTAGATAAGTCCGAACAAAAATCTATTACTACAACAGATATATATTCAATTATAATTTGTACTATTTCTTTTATCTTACTATTTAAATTTAAGTTATTTTTAAATATAAGTACTTTAATTTTATCTATTATGCCACTATCAAAACTTTTTTTATTATTGCCTCCAGAATCATCAACGTTGCTCTCATTATCAATGTCATTCACTCTAGTTTCATTTGTCTCTAAAATTATATTTTCTTCTTCTTGATTTTGTTGTTTCTTCTTCTTTTTTTTCTTTAATGCAGTTTTGTTAACAGTTAAATTATTAGTGTTTAATGGTTCGCTATTAATTCTGTCTGCTCGTTGCTCCTCAATATTTAGAGGTGAGTCGATTAATAATGTAGAAGTATATATATGTTTATGTTGCATGTCTATGAGATCATCATATGATTTGGTACTAAGAACTGGAGAAGGTGGAACATAAATAGTTAAGGCTTTTTGATATGAACAATTATATTCAGACATTAAGTCTCTAATTCTTCTTTCTTTTTTGTAAACTGGACATATTTTATTCAAAGCCATATGGTTTCCGGAGCAGTTAACACACTTAAAAAAAGTAACTTCGCAATTGGGATGATTTCCAGTGCATTTTGGACAAATAATTTTATTAGAAGGGCAAAATTTTGCCATGTGACCATATCTCCAGCAGTTAGAACATTGTGTCACAGGATATATGTAAGATTCGACTCTGATTCTTAAGCCAAGAATATACACATACGGAGGCAAACTTGAACCTTTAAACATTAATTTGACAGATTCACTTACTACCCATTTTCCTTCATGTCGCCTGTTAAGACGCTTAATAGAAATAATTTCCACATCACTTCGTAAATTGTCCAATAATTCTTCGTGAGATAAGTCTAAATCCATATTTTTAATGATACCATACGATATTCCCAATTCAGAAGTTTTTTGACATCGCCATCCCAAATTTGAGAAAAATGTACAAGTTAAAAACGACTCTGCACTTGACTCTTTATTGAAAGTAATATATATTTTATAATTATTAACATATTTAACTTTAGTAATATCTATAATTTTATTATCCCTTAATAGTTTTGCCAAAGCAAACTGCTTAGGCAGCACTTGACTACTTCGTACACATATTTGTATTAAATCGCCTTCCAAATTTTGTTGTGACCTAACTCTCTTCCCTGGACGTTTTGAAACTTGATGCCAATCGTTTAAATTTTCATTTATTTCCTCTCTACACCTTTTCCTTCTTTCTGATAATTCCATATTCCTACAATCCAATAAATGTGTTTGTTCCTCCATAATATTATTTTCTAAGAATGTTATATTATCTTCATTGCATTCAGTATTTGTACAGTCATCGTCAACCGAAATAGATTCATTAGCCATTTTCCATAAAGTTCATTATGACTCCTCAATCGATGTACAAAAGACAACGATAAGGCGATCACTTGTTAAACTGGTTTTATTGTTAAAGAATATTAAACGTAAATCACCTCACACACGTCTAGTATCCACCGAACATGCGTTCGAACTGATTCTTTATAGTTAAAATTAAAATAAATCAGCTTTACGCTGTATCCCGCACACAGCAGAGCAGGTAGAGGGTACCTAGTGTTAAGACACTCCGTTCCCCATTCTTCTTTACAGTTTATCAAAGTAAATTTCAGTGAATTTAGAATAAATCACAGAGCCATTTATCTCTTTCAAAATCGAGTTTGCATATGTTGTCTAGGTGTTTTATTATTTCCTCGTTCTTTTTTAGGTAAGATAACAAGCAAGGATTTCTTAACTCCAACAAAAATATTTTTTAAAATGTATGTAATTCGCATCATCTTCACTTATTAGAATTTTTATTCGGTCTATATTGTGTTCGTGTATAGAAGAAAGAAAATGGATAATATTTTAACTTTGGGCTTGTAATTATTTTAACAAAGTTTTCGTATATCACACCTAGCGCGGGACTATAATTTTTGGGTTCTAACTTACATTTTTAGAGTTCAGTATTTAAATAGGTAAAAATTGAACTCTTAATAGTATCTACATCTATAGTACTTATAAGTAAGGAGGTACCAAGCTGAAATGAATATAAAATATTCAGATCTACGGTCCGTCTTTTGAAGTACAGTAAAAATCAAACTTCTAAGTAAACTTTTGAGGCCGTCGTGGCCCAGAGATACAAGGGTGTGACTGTAACGCGACGGTTGTGGGTTCGATCCCCACTCGAGGAAATGAAATATTTATTTAAATTTATATTTCCATTTCTTCGCTCTGGTATCGAGGCAAAGAGCGGCGTTGAGTTCCGCCACTCAACACGTAACAATACCTCCCAAATTCGGCGCAAAGTGGGGAACGGACTGTTTTAACACTAGGTTCCCTCTGCCTACCCTGTTGTGTGCGGGATACAGCATGAAGCTGATTCTAAGTCAACACAATCAACAAATACTAACATTTATGCAACCATTTTGCTGCAATTTGTATGAAATTCACCGCGTAATCAAAATCTATAGGGTACTTCTGGATTTACAGAAGTATACTATATTTACCACGGATTGAAAACTTACAACACAAATAAAAAAAATCCTAATAAATTAAAGTATAGTTATTGCATAGAAAAAAATCATTATATACTTATATTTGTAGTTCCTTTTCATATAAATGAATGAATACGCCTGTAAACTTAAATTTGTCAGCTTGTGCGAGTTGGACTCGTACTTGGCGGGCTTGTTTTGATCTTGTACTCTTGTTACCTGCTTCTGCTTATCATACCGTCCGAAACACGTAAACGTAAAGGATTTTAGTCTAGAACTTTAGATTCTGGATGTAGCTATACTCTCCAGACAGAGTTCCGTACAATATATGTGATTACGTCATAGTTTCTATGTAAATCGTTTCTGTATTTGTGTATGTGGACGCCCTCAGACCCCATTTGCATGGGGAACGTCGGCATTGTGCGCCTGTTCACATATTCATACTGCATGTTGCAGGCGAGGGCGGGATGGCCGCGCTGTTACAGTGCATTAGTTCTGAACTAGTTCTGAAATGTTATGTTATATAATTTGCTTATAATAATGGTTTAAAGGCAATTTGAATCAATCAAGCGTAGTTACGTTGCTTTATATAATTCTTAAGGTAGCAGTTCTTCTTAAAATAGTTTTTTATTTTATCATAATTCATTTTTCACATTAGAGAACTTAGTGACTCTAATCCTAACTTTCCATATATTGATGTAGGCTGGAAAGTCGTATCTTGGCTGGACGGACGACATAGCGCCTGACAGTAAACGCGGCCGTTGTGAATTCGATTCCCACTCAGGGCAGTCAATTATTTTCGATGTCTAGTATCGTTCGTAATAAGTAAGGTGTTAAATTTCGTCGTTCAACACGAAATGTTTTGAAAAATTCATAGTGAACAAAGACATTAAGTCTTTATACTTTAAAAAAAAATAAAATTAAATTAGCTTCACGCTGTATCCCGCACACAGCAGGGTAGGCAGAGGGAACCTAGTGTTAAGACACTCCGTTTCCCACTTTCTGCCGAATTCTGGAGGCATTGCGTGTTGAGTGGCAGAACTCAACGCCGCGCTTAACCTCGACACCAGAGCGAAGAAATGGAAATATAAATTTAAGTAAATATTTCATCTTCTCGAGTGGGGATCGAACCCACAACCAGTCGGTTTTCGGCCTCACTTCGCATTTGAGGAGATGAAATATTTATTATTTTTATTTCCTCTGGTAACGAGGCAAATCATGGCGTTGAGTACCGCCAATCAACCAGCAATGCCTCCAGAATTCGGAAAAGTAAAAATATAAGTGTCTTAACACTAGGTTTCCAGGTTCTCTCTGTTTACCTTGCTATGTATAGATAAAAAATAATTTAATTATTAATAAGTTACCTAATATTAATTTCCTTTATATAAAAATACAGCAGTTTTAACCAACAATGTACTTACTGTTTATTACTCCACATTTTTTACACTTTGCCAGAGAAAAATTAAATACACCCGCGTACTAAAAATAATTCGCTATTAAAGGGATTTGAAAACGAACGAGAAAGTGTACACTGTGGGAGAGGTTTGAAATTATACATTTTGCCAAAAATGTTGCCTTTACTTTGTATGTATGAAACTTATCACAAGTAAATATTAAGTAAGTCATAGTACCTATAAAAAGATCAAAAAATCAAATCAAATCAGCTTCACGCTGTATCCCGCACACCGCGGGATAGGCAGAGAGAGAGACTAGGGTGTTAAGACACTCCGTTTCCCACTTCCCGCCAAGTTCTGGAGGCATTGCGTGTGGAGTGGCGGAACACAACGCCGCGCTTTGCCTCGCCACCAGAGCGAAGAAATGAAAATATAAATGTTAATAAATATTATATAAAGATTAAAATTAAAAAACAAACGCTAACAGCAGTGTACGCACTTGAGTTTCTCTCTTTTTATCCTCCATTCAACTCGGAATTTTATTTAAATCCATAATTTATATGCAGATGAAGGTCCGTCCGCGTTAGAATTATTCGGTATAAATCGTTAAAATACTTTAATTATGGTTTAGACGTCTCGTTTTTTGATGGATCAGGTCGTTTTTTCAATTTGCTTTCACGAGATTTGGCTTTAAATTTAGTTTTTGTTATATAATACCAATAGCTTCTCACTTTTATCCCGCAAAGCAGGATAGGTAGAGGGAACGTAGTATTAAGACACTCTGTTCCTCTCTCACTGTACTCAACACACAAAATAAAAATATGTATTTTAGTTATGAATTTGTTCCTCCAAATAAGAATCGAATCCACAACCGTCATAAACAGGCCCACTGAACCACGATGATCATAATACGTAAATTTTACATAATAAGTATTAGGGACATAATATCTCACAGGGAAAAAGAACCTTTGTTTTAAATAAGTTCCTTCTTTATACAGCTTTTTATTCAATGAACACCAATAAGAATTGAAGAACAAGCTACGAGCCATTATTTCATCCCACTTAATGAAGGGATTAAAGATGAACGGAGTTATGACGTTGAGCTAAAGTCGCTAGATATATTTTTTATTCTTTATACTGTATCTCACATATAGCATTGAAAGCAGAGTGGAGTTTATGAAACTGTGTTTCCCACTTTTAACCCAATATTAAACACATGTTGAGTGGCGGAACTTAACGCCGCGATTTGTCTCGTTTTAAGAATGAGAAAATTAAAATAATTCATTACCCCGACTGGAACTTAAATTCACAACCGCCGCGTTTCCAACATTAGATACCCTTAAAAAATATAACATTTTTGTTATCCGAAACATAGGCACTCTATATTTGGTGCCATATATAAAAAAAAGTTCTAAATTAGTTAAAAAGAAGACCTCATACAAATGTCAAATCAAGCTAGGATCGACAGATCAAACCCACATTCAATTCACGGAAGGGAACGTCCTTGCCGCTGACGATATCTTATCAAGTAGCCACATAGTGTTTGCAATTTATCAGGGACAGAATACCCTTTGCTACCTAGCGGTAAAAGCCAGTTAGGCTAACATCATTAATTTCAAGTTAAAAAAAACCCATATAAATATGGATGTTCGCGACGTTCATCATTAAGTTAAGACACTCCGTTCCCATTGAACATTGAGTGGGATAGGATCCCATCCCATTGTGGGGCAGTGGCGCATTTTCTGACTGTAAACGCGACGGTGATGACTTCAATTACCACTCGAGGGAAATAATTACTCTCATTTCCTAGCTGTAGTTACGAAACAGGGCACGGCGTTGAACTCCACCACACAACATAAAAAAATATAAAATTTTAGGTATATCTAGGAAATCTTTATATCTCCACCTTTTCTCGTTAAACTTTTCTAATAATAATGCTTTTGGCTGAAACTTCGACGTTCTAGCGATTATTATAGTTCAAAGCGGTTAATCTGCGTTCAAACGAAGCATCAACCTGCTTACTCCAGATGCTGACGCCTATCAAGATGAGATAATATTTCTGAGATATTAATTTTCTTTAAAAAAAAAAACAGTAGAACAAAAAGCGAATATATTTTTTTTCCTACTTATTCATTAAAATTATTTAATTAAATATGTAAGGCTATCGATTCGGCAGTGGATTCGATTCCTATGTGAGAAAATAAATAATTTTCATTTTGCAGCGTTCAGTTGTTCGGTGGATACGCAGTGTCTCGAAAAATGAGCGATGCGTATGTATTAATACTAGGTTGTAGGTTTCCTATAACTATCCTGCTATAGAGGCCAGCCGTAGCGCAGAGGGACAAAGTGTGACTGTAAAATCGACTGGTTGTGGGTTCAATCCCCACTCGAGAAGTCGAGAAGTGAAATTTTAATTTACATTTATATTTTTATGTCTTCGCGCTGGAGGCAAAGCGCGGCGCTGAGTTCCGCCATTCAACACGCAATGCCTCCAGAACTCAGCGGAAAGTGGGGGACGTAGTGTCTTAACACTAGGTTACCTCTGCCTACTCTGTTGTGTGCGGGATACAGCGTGAAGCTTATTTAATTTTTATTTTTAATCCTGCTATACATGACACACAATTATTATGGATTCGATTGGCTCTCGGGTGTACTAATCATTTTCTTTTCTTTACTCTGACAATACAAAACACGACGTTGAGTTCCGCCACGAACTACGCAATATCTCAAAGAATGAAGTCGTTTGTCACTAGGTTCTCTATCTCTGCTGTAAAGAGTGAAACATCTAAAAAAGTTTTCATGAAAGTAACCTATCGGTTTTCCAACGTCAATAAGCTGGGATATCAAATTTAACGTCATTCGACACGAGGAAACAAACAGAACGAAATTGCGAAGAAAAATACGAAGTAAATCCATATTTATTGCCCTTATAAGGATAAGCATTATTGCATTCCGCGTCACACTCGCCACCTCTTTTCGTACATAAAAGTCTTTTGGTAATGTTGAAGCTTTTGAGTTTCCTATTTATCTCAAGCATTGGTTATGTATATTATTTTTAGGTTCACAGTGAAAGCAGAGTACTTAGACGAAACCTAGGAACCTTGTGTTTAGACACGCGGTTTCCATTAAGATACTTCTGTTCCCTACTTTCCGTCGAATCCTGGAGGAAATTAAAATAATAAATTTTTCATTTCCTCTAGTGGAACTGAACGCTTGTGCCCCATGGGCCATGTTTGGCCTCAAGTATGTTATGTACATTATTATTTTTTTTTTTAACTTATTTTTGATGTCGTCGTGGCGCAGTGGCTTTAGACTGTAAGCACGATAGTTTGGGTTCAAATTCCACTCGGAAGAGTGAAATTTTATTTCGCTAGTGCGAAAGTGACAAAGCGTAGATTTGAGTTCTTTCACTCAAAACACAAAATGTCGAATTCTGGCGAAAAAAAAGACCAAAGTGTCTTAAAGCATGACGCTAAAAATGTATTTTAGTATTTGTTAAAATATTAGACATTAATATTTTCATTTATTCGCTCTGGTAACAAGGCAAAGCGCGGCGTTGAGTTTCGCCAATGCCTCAAGATATTGGCGCAGAATAGTGAACTGAAATGCCTTAATGGGGAATGAAGTATAAGTCTGGGATCGAATCAATATATATTTCGATTTTCCCGACAACTGCAAAAACACAAAGCTTTTAATTCAACACTATTATTTTGTAGTAGGTAATTTAAAAATAAAATAAATAAAATCTATAAAGGAGATCTCTGTGGAGTACATGTTTGCTGTCTCCGCAATATCCGTTGTGCCGTGGGCCAATAGTTGCCCGTGGTTTGCTTTAAATTTTTATTTTGTATAAAAAAAAATATTGTGAAAAAATAATTTAAAAATTTGTGCGTTAATCTAAAATAAATATTTTGCTATAAAAAGAGGCTATTATGGGCAGTATCTGACTGTTATTGTTATAGACGCTTACTGGATCCTCTATCATTATAATTAAAATTATTGTCATATTTTACAAAGCGCGGTGTTGAGTTCCGCCTCTCAACTCAAATCTTAGCTTCCCTTTGTCTACATGCCAAGGGGAATTTTATAACTCACCAATTCTGCGTCCAAAAACTAATTAAAATATAAATAAAAGTTTAATCAATAAGAAATATATATTTTGTTAAAAAATACTTGTAATTTAAACTCTCTTAACAAAAGCCGTCACAAAAGAAAAAAACCTTTGTTTCAAAAATAGATTCGCATTCAACTTTAACCTTAGTCCAAAGTATTTCCTAAGAAATGGTTTCATTTCAATTTATGTAAGTATAAAATATTAACGCATAAATAAGTAATGTAAATATAAAATGAAAATGTATGTGTAGAATTATATTTAAAAAATCAAGAATCAATGATTAATCTATAATAAAGAATAAAATCAAATGATTTATCTTTTTTTTTATCAGCTTCACGCTGTATCCCGCACACAGCGGGGTAGGCAGAGGGGAACCTTTTGTCAAGACACTCCGTTTCCCACTTTCCACCGAGTTCTGGCGGCATTGCGTGTTGATTAGCGGAACTCAACGCTGCGCTTGGCCTCGACACCAGAGCGAAGAAATGAAATTATAAATGTATATAAATATTTCTTATCCTCGAGTGGGGATCGAACCCACAACCATTTGATTTTACAGTCACACTTTGTGTCCCTGTGCCAAGACTGGCCTGAATGATATTATTTAAAATTCAAATCACGGATTTCAGTAATCCATACTCCGCGCGGACTATGGACTATGGAATACGGAATCCGTATTATGGCAACGGTCACGGTTTTATCAATTGTCATTGATTTTTATGTACTCAAAACTCCTGAAGTGCTGGTTTCTTTCTAATGAAATTTAATTTTTTATAATAAATTTATTGACCAAATAAAATATTAAGCATTGTTGATCTTAGAAAAAATCAGCTTCATGCTGTATCCCGCACACAGCAGGGTAGGCAGAGGGAACCCAGTGTTAAGACACTCCGTTCCCCACTTACTGCCGAATGAAGGCATTGCGTGTTGAGTGGCAGAACTCAACGCCGCGTTTAACCGCGATACCAGAGCGAATAAATGGAAATATAAACTTAAGTAAATATTTCATCTTCTCGAGTGGGGATCGAACCCATAACCAGTCGGTTTTACAGTCACACCTCGTGCCGCTGCGCTACGACTGGCCTCAACTCTTAGAAAAAACTTATCTGTAATCTACAATCTAGATTGAAAAATCTTGTAATTTAGTCAATCGCAAATAAAATAATCAAATTCAAATTAATGAAATATATATAATATATGATAAATAAACATATGAAGCCAATTGAGGCCAGTTGTGGCGCGAGGGGACACAGTGTGACTGTAAACGCTACTGTTTGTTGTCGGTTCGATCCCCACTCGAGGAAATAAAATATTTACTTAAATTTATATTCTAATTTCTTCGCTCTGGTGTCGAGGCGCTAAGTTCTGCAATTAGCACGCTATACCTCTAGAATTCGGCAGAAAGTGGGGAAAGGAATGTCTTAGCACTAGGTTCCCTCTGCCTGATTCGAGAACCAGTGATTCTTTAATCATTTTTCTTTTTCTATAGAGTATCTATATAGAGTATATGATATTCGTGTTTTCTTTTTACTTTAATTGTGTTTTTATGAGAGTTCACACATCTTGTATATTCCAAAGGAGAGAACACCAAGTGACAAGTTAGTAGTGAACCCATTTCGGTGTGTTTTAGCGGATCTCAACGCCGTTTTTCTTTTGTGAGACCGTAAATACATCAAAATAACATAAAAAATAATTTAAAAGAACGGGACAGATTTCAATTTAGAACTTAGAACTCCCAGATAAAGTCATATAGTATAAAATTTAAATTTTTCTTAAAAAAGCATCGTCGATCGTTATATGACAGTAATATTAAATGCAACTGCGCTGCGGCCATAACGCGGGAACAACTTGGATAAATCTTTTAAACTTTCCAGACAGGGACGGTTAATCAAAGTATTTTTCATAGAACTAATAAAACTTATTTTAAATATAAAAAATTGAACCTTTGGATATCTTATCTGTCTATTGGTTTTGGATAATTTAAAATTTAAAAAGTATGTAATACTTAATTGACTTGGTCTTCGTACACGCTGCATTTGCCCAATCTAACACTGGCTGTAGATACAGACGTTGACATTGAAACTGGAAACGTAACGTAACACTCCTCAATAAAAGAAGTACATAAACAAAATATTTTTTCAATAAAACCAGTAGTTCCTGTCATAAGTGCGTTCAACCAAACAAACTCTTCAACTTTTTTATTAGTATAGACAACTGATAAACTTATATTACAATTATAAAGGTGTGAAATTTACATTTTAAATATGTTGTGTTTAAACATAGTTTGAGAATAGAAAATTACGTAACCAGTTTCTATTTAGGCGTGTTTTACCCGACTGCTAATCTTAAACAACTATTACACTTGTTTTTTTTTCTTTTTAGTTTTATGTAGTCGATTTTTAATATTATTATTTTAATTAAACACGTCATTTTGTTTTGTATGTCTCTACAGCAGCTCCATGCGCATTTTGCATCTGTACTATGGTGTCAATTTTCTTTCTGTTTCGCGCTTTAACTCGTATGACATTGTAGGCACAGAAAACCTAATGTCAAGACACTGCATTCTCCGCTTTCAGAAATCGAGACAACTGTTAGAGCACGGCTTTTGTTTTCGCCACACAACATTTTTGTTTGTTTTGCCAGAGTGGGGAAATGAAAACAATTAACTCCCCTAAATCGAAATTGAACCCACAACCATCGGGCTCACTATCAAATGCTAACCTATATACCACAATGGCCTTATTTAAATAAATAAATGTTATATTATCTATGCGCTTTAATTGTGTTTATTCTCTAAAAGAAAGACCGCTCTACACTTAAATTGCATCTACGAGATAGTTCATTTTGTTTCGAAATGAACTTTCCAGGAGTTAAAAGCAATTGTCTTATCCTGGGAAACCCATCAACTCTAATGCCTCGCCTGAGCCTCGCCGCTCGCGGTAGAGCTCAAGCCACATAAGTGCTTCGTTTCTTTTCTTTTTAATTTTTTTTAAAGAAGATTTATCCAAAAAGAATATTATGATTTAATATTTGATTTTTAGTTTTGATTTTTGTGATTTCATGTGACGTGTTTGACGGCGTAGTGGCTCAGAGGTACAAGCGTGCGTAAACGAGGCGGTTGTGGGTTCGTTTCTCACTCGGGGAAATTAAATATTTAATATTATGATTTCCTCGCTATGGTAGCAAGGTACATAGCGCGGCGCTAGTTCCGCCAATCAATGTGCATTACTTCGAGAATTCAGCAGAAAATGGGAAATGGAAATGTCTTAATGGGATCGGAGTGTTTTTACACTACCCTACCCTCTACCTATCCGATTTTATGCGACATACAGTGTAAAGCCAAAAAAACAAAGAATTTCTTAAATTGAAAGCGCGAACAAGGACTATTGGTTCAACACTAATTGTGCAACAATATTGTCAATCGCAATTTTTTATATTAACATAACTTATTTAATTATGAATCGATATAGAAATACATAGCTTGTTAGTTGCTTAGTAATTAATCTATACTGTGCTATGCTATGTCTGTATATGTAGTACTACTATGTCTGTACATGGAAGATATATGAGGAAATCTGTAAGCGGGGGAGTATTTTTTTTTGTATTTGAATTCACAACCATTATTATTCATGAATTTTGTAATCAGATGCCTACTTACCTACCTACGAGGCTGTCTTGGCGTAGGTGCACAGGGGTATGACTGTAACGCGACGATTGTGGGTTCGATCCTCACTCGAGGGAATGAATTATTATTTATTAATAATTTAATTTCTTCGCTCTGGCAACAAGGCCACTCACGCAATGCCTTGAAGAAATCTTAACACTAGGTTACATTTGCCTACCCTACGGTATGCGTACAGCGTGAAGCTTTTTTATATGATATTATGGTAATGTAACAATAATGTGGTGTTTTATAAAATTTATCATCTTGTAATGTATCTGAGCTCCGCTGCAATTGAAAACCGACCTGAACTTAAGCCAACTCGGGACTTGCACCTAGAATAGCTGATGTAGATGTGGCTGTATGGAGTAGAAGAGAGAGGAAAATGGAGTGTTTTTTATACTTTGAGTAATGAGTGTCTTAATAACAACGTGTACTTTAATTGTCAAAGAGCAATACATTTAAAAATATTTAAAAAGTACTCTCCCGAGACTCAACGGTGGAAGAAGTGCCCAGGCCATCGGTGGCTACGGTTTCAGAGCAAGAAACCTTCTTACAATATCCCGACCTTTTTAAATGTTTTTTGATCCAACAGCTAAGCAATAACTTCTAAAAATCAATATCTTTGTTTTGATTACTATAACGATTTGCATTCCATTTTTTGTACCTTATTTAGTGTAGGTTTGCTAAAATCGTTCAAGATGTTATGTATTAAATTACATAAACTTTTTGTTTGGTAAATATGTAAATAAATAATTATTTTTTATCATAATAACCTAACAAAATCACTAAATTCTTACTAAGTGGAAAAAAATTGTTCCGAATCATATATATGGAATTTTATATACTAGTTTTATATAACAGCTGTAGAAAACATATAAAATTTTAACAATCAATATACAATTTCTAAAAAACACCCTGAATGTTATAGCTCACTTACTCAAAACTCTTGAAAAGGCAAACATAGAGACTGATATACAAAATTGCAGGTCTAAATCTATGATTCACATCTGCCCATTTTATAATCTCTGATTATTACAACTCCAGTTCGCTGCCAAATGCGGCGATAAAAAGTAACAGTTCAGAGATAACTTCATGTAAGTGTGAATTAAAAAGATACTTTGTAGCCGGAGCTTGTTGAAGTACGGTAAACTACCCTTTATCATTATAAACAATAATAAAAATGGGGTCGACGTGGCGCATTGGCACAGCGCCAAACAGTACATGTGATGGTTGCGGATTCAATTTCCAGTCAGACCTCAATTAGTTTAATTTTTCTTATTCTTGTAACAAGGCAAAGCACGTCGATGAGTTCCTACACTCAACACGCTAGGTTTCGAAAAAGGACCTAAAGTGCGGTACAGTGTTTTTACACTAGATTCCGCTTCCCTACGTTGCTATTTGAAAAAAGAATGAATAAAATTAATGTATGTACTTACATATTAATAATTATGACAATAACATGTTTTTTGTATGTAAATGACATCTTAGTGATGTACCTATTTGGAATGTGTTGGATTAAATAATGGTTGTTACCAGAGAGAAGAAATGTAAATATTAAAGATTCCGTTCTCCGAGTGAGAATCGAACCCACAACAATCGAGTTTATAGTCGTAAGCTTGTACGTATGTCTGTGCAAAATAACTCTTTAATGTTTAAAGTTAATTTAATTTATAAGATATAATAAGGTCCTTTAATTTTTGTATACTTATAACTAATATATATTTTTGCTTTTATAAGCTATTGTATGTTTGATTTACACCATTATCTCCTCACATGTACACTTTTCACTTTCCCTAATAAACCTTTATTAAATTCAAGGTGTGTAACATTCAAATTGTTAGCTAAACGTAACTCGACAAATCCCGTGAAACGCGGGATCGGGGCAGCATTAAACAAGGGATTAGGTAGATATGAACAATATATTTTGGTTGTGTCTCGTTATCCCGGGATCAACACGAATAATAATTTGTACTGAATAATTTTACCTGTGCTACTTTTTGGGTAAGAAAATGATGATATTTTTGTTTTTATTATTATTATTTTTAGAGAAGACGTCTTTTTCTAGTGATGATGATTGTTTCAAACAGTTCGTTGTTAAGTAACAGTTAGCTTTATGCTATATCTTGCACGTAGCAGGGTAGGTAGAGGGAACCTAATGTTAAAACACTTCCTTCCTATTAAGCCACTACCGTTCCTCACTTTCTGTCAAATTCTGGAGGCAATGCCCGTTGAGTTGCGGAACTCAACGACGCGAATTGTTCCCAGAGAAAAGGAAATAAAAAACGAGGAAATGAAAACATTAAAAATGTCATCACCTCGAGTGGTAATCAAACGCACAACCTGTCGCTAATATGATGATAATGATTTATGATGATATATGCATTTTGTCGCAATATGAAAACAATTACGCCGTTTTCAACTTAAATTAAAAATCATGAGCTCAAATATTGAGTTAAATTAAAAGAAAACACCAAAACTAATAATTATTATAGTAGTAGAACGTCCACATATTTTCATACATCCATTTAAAATAAAACTACAGCACTAACAAGAAATATAAAGCAAGGCGACATTAATTTCATATTATTTCAACTTGAAAATAGAAACTAAGACATTATAAAAATATTAAGACATTATTTTGCAAGCGAATTTTACGTTCAACAAACGTAAATTATACTTAACTACCGCCTTTGACAGAAACAAAGTGGGAAATAACCGCTCCTTTGTACGGTCAACTGACTTTAGTTGGTCGTACACCGGTTTATATATAGGTCGATTCGTAGAAATTATATCATGTTTGTAATTTTACAGGATATAGGGAAATTAGCATTGGTTTTTTATTTTTTTTTGTTTTCACGCTGTATCCCGCACGCAGTAGGGTAGGCAGAGGGAATCTAGTGTTAAGACCAGTCAAGTTTATATTGACACACTTAGGCCATTGTGCCACGATTGGCTTAATTTTTTTTTTACTTAGCTAAATTTGTATGTACTTGTGTCGTAGTATTGAATGACCCTGATTGTAAAGCCAAAGAATATAGACTCAATATTCGTCCAAGATAAGGATTTATCTATTATTAATACGTAGGTTTATTTGTTCTGTTTACTATTACTTTAACAATATATGTTGACATATATTAAAAAGATAATCGTATTTTTTCAAATTTACATTATCATAATATTATTATATGATTGTACATCGGGCGGAAATTGAAAACGGGGTGAATTGATATTAGTTTCTTGCTGCCATATGTGTGATGGAGTTGAGATTAGTTGTATAAATATATGGAAATGTATTGAAATAGGTATGGTATATCTGTAAGCTGTCTAAATATTTTCTTAACTTTACGCTGTATTCCACACAAATCAGGTTTTCACAGTTTCACAGTGGAAACTTCTGACATTAGGACATTTCGTTGCTATTAAAGCACTTCAGTCTCTGTCTCTTCAGTCACTTCCTGCTGAATTCTGGAAACATTGCGTGTCGAGTGACAAAACTCAACGAAGCGCGTTACCAGAGCAAGGAAATAAAAATCATCGAGTTGGAATCGAACCCACAATCTGTTGCATTTACAGTGGCATGCTTGTGCGCCACGACTGGCATTAATATCCCAGAATCTAAAATTACTGGGACAGTAGGGAACAGAGTAACACTAGCTTCTCTTTACCATCGTGTTATACAGTGTGAAGCAAAATAAATATTTATATATTTATATTTAATTAAAGTTATATTGTTATAACATATATATATTGTTAGAAATCGGAAGCGGTTAACGTTTTTAAAAAAACACTCTACATCTACCCTCTTTTACATGAGTTCGCTAACAATATAATATTGTAGTTGCACTTATTTAAGCTTTACTAGCCCAATTCCTTATATCACAACTTTAACTAGGCCCAACTATTTTTTACCTAACCCTCAATAAATACATACATAGCTACCCTAATTTTTTTGATGCAAGTATTAAAAAATGTAGATTACAATCACTACATAGTATGAAATAAAGTCCCTTTCCGCTATGTGTAAGCTTATATATTTAAAACTACGCATCGGATTTTGATGCAATTTTTTTAAATAGATAGAGTGATTCAATAGGAACTTGTATATGTATAATAACATCCATTATGTAGTAGAAAAATATTACAATTTTTTGATGTTTCTAATGTGATGGTTATAATTATATTTTTGTCGTTAACATTGCAAATGCAGACTGAACTCTACGATATTTATCAAAATAATCTTCTAAGTTTTCTGTTGGCATTTTCATAGTGTGCAATCACTATGAAAATGCCTATAGAAACGAAGAAAACTCCGTGATGATAAATGTCTATTTCTTAAAAAATAATTGTGGGTTATTACAATTTTCATTTACTTTTACAATTGTCATTTACTTTTACGAGAAATAATGGCTAATTTTCGAAGCGATTGTAAGAAATACAGCAATACTTCTTATCTGATTAAGTTAAAAGCTTATGCTCGCATGGGTTACTTGTAATCTCTGAAGAGTTCCAGCTTCATCATCATGCCAGTTCGTTGATACCAAAATATGATTATCACCTAAGCTACATATAACTGCCAAGTTTCATAAAGATACAATTAAGAATAAAATTCAGTTTCTTCGTTAATTTTTCACATATTTTTTTACCGCGCGACCTAATATAGGGGTATCAAAATACTAAATCCTCTTTTAACATCAATCCTCTTACAGATCTATTTTTTATTTCCAAAATAGAAAAAAAAATAAAGTAGAAATCCGTACCGCATAGACAATATTGCGTTCTAAATCACAGTTAATCGACTCGTTAGTCAAACAAGCTGGTATCAGCAGCAGGGTTCGTACCGCACGCCTCTCCTCTCGCACCTTTGAGTGTGGCTTTAATGGCCTAAAATACGTTACAGTTGCTACATTTATACAGGTACCGCTTTTTATTTTGGTTTGGAGGAATATATTGGTTTTTATGTAATTTTGTTTGTTCGTCGTCATTATTTTAGGTACTGCTTTGTACGGTGTTGAGTTTGATTTTACTATTTTATTAAATTAAATCAGCTTCACGCTGTATCCCGCACACTGCAGAGTAGGCAGAGGGAACTTAGTGTTAAGACACTCCGTTCCTCACTATCCGCCAATTTCTGTAGGCATTGCGTGTTGAGTGGCGGAACTCAACGCCGCGCTTTCCCCTCGACACTAGAGCGAAGAAATGAAAATATAAATGTAAATAAATATTTCGTCTCCTCAACTGGGGATCGAACCCACAACCAGTCGATTTACAGTTACACTTTGTGTCCCTGCGCCACGACTGGCCTCTATTTTACACTATTTTATAAATGACTAGCGGCTCGCCCACGGCTTCGCCCGCTTAAAATACATGATTATTGCTTTAATAAGCAGAATTGATTGACAACTATAATGATCTTTTTACGACTTCTATTATGATTTTTTTACGACATTATCGTCAAAGAATTTTTGATTGTTTTAAATAAAAAAATACCATTGTTGATATTTGATATTTATAAAACATACATAAAGCTAATTATTTATTACACTTATATATTTTTGTAACTTTATGTTTTTTTGCTTTTAATATCAATTTAATTAAATTGATTTTAGAAAAATAAGTACCGCTAAATTTCTTATGCCTTTGTTTTTTATCTTTGTTAACTTTAGTGAACTGGTGGTAAATTACTTAACGTTCAAAAATTAAGCATGTATTATTATCAAGACAAATTGCGGAGTTAGATTCCGCCATTCAACTCGCGATGTCTAAAGTTTAAAATGTTAACTACAATATTTTATCTTATTTTAAACATTATTATATTATATTAACCTATTACTTTATAAATAGAGGCCGGTCGTGGCGCAGCGGCACGAGGTGTGACTGCAAAACCGACTGGTTGTGGGTTCGATCCCCAGTCGAGGAGATGAAATATTTACTTAAATTTATATTTCCATTTCTTCGCTCTGGTGTCGAGGTTAAGCGCGGCGTTGAGTTCTGCCACTCAACACGCAATGCCTCCAGAATTCGGCAGAAAGTGGGGAACGGAGTGTCTTAACACTAGGTTTCCCTCTGCCTACCCTGCTGTGTGCGGGATATAGCGTGAAGCTAATTTAATTTTTTTTTAATGTTTTTTTACCTATATAAATGTGCTGATGTCAGTGAATTAGTTATTAAATTAGTTACATATATTATATGAACGAACCAACCAAAAAATCTTTGTATTTACTTGATATTTCTTTCAAGATCGTTCTTTATCTCTGTGTTGAATTAATTACGACTTCTTTCAAATGACGATAACTTTTTTTAATGAACCGATTTTGATGAACTAAACTTTAGTAGTTAAGTTGAGTTAAAACAAAGTAATTGGTGAAATTTACAAGTAAATCGGTTCAGTACTTTCAGAGAAAAATGCGGCCAAAATATGTCGACAGACAGACAGACAGACAAGAAATTGAAAAAAAAACTTTTTGTTTCTTATTATTATTTTTAAGTGTCCCTCTATCCATTTCAGTCAAAATTACTAAATGTACAGACAAAATATTTTTACTGTCTTATTATATATAGAGATAACACGCCTTGGGAAGGAAATGCTCGCTCCAGTCTCTTTCAAAGGTATCATTGTTTCAGATAATTAAATATCTTTTTGTATAAAATTGATTTTAGAAAAATAAATCCCGCTAAATTTCTTATGCCGGTTCTTCTCAGGTCTGAGTCGTTAACTTTAGTGAACTGGTTGTAAATTACTTAACGTTAAAAAAATTAAGCATGTATTATTATTTATTATACTTATTTTGATTAACTTTTATTTGAATTTGAATATGCTTTATCAAGACAAATTGCGGAGCTAGATTCCGCCATTCAACTCGCGATGTTAAAAAGTTCTAAAGTTTAAAATTTTAACTATAATATTTTATCTTATTTTACACTTTATTATATTATATTAACCTATTACTTTATAAATAGAGGCCGGTCGTGGCGCAGCGGCACGAGGTTTGACTGCAAAAGCGACTGGTTGTGGGTTCGACCCCCACTCGAGGAGATGAAATAT
Source organism: Heliconius erato x Heliconius himera (assembly GCA_013421005.1). Taxonomy (NCBI): domain Eukaryota; kingdom Metazoa; phylum Arthropoda; class Insecta; order Lepidoptera; family Nymphalidae; genus Heliconius; species Heliconius erato x Heliconius himera. The sequence goes on along the minus strand of JAATLQ010021312.1, from coordinate 16,536 downwards.
TAACTTAAATTTATATTTCCATTTCTTCGCTCTGGTATCGTGGTTAAGCGCGGCGTTGAGTTCTGCCACTCAATACGCAATGCCTCCAGAATTCGGCAGAAAGTGGGGAACGGAGTGTCTTAACACTAGGTTCTTTCTGCCTACCCTGCTGTGTGCGGGATACAGCGTGAAGCTAATTTAAATTAATTTTTAATTTATATTATATTAATATATTACTATTACGAAAAGCAGTATGACACAACATTACATCAGTGAGTATTAAACTCTTACATACTCGTACCTACATAATATTGCTACATGAATTTCAGAACAGGAGGATGAAAGTTAACGTCTGCAAAGTTTGTTCCGTAATTCTAGATTTTCAGCTGAAACAACAGAGTTCTGATGAGTCTGTAGTTTGTAGCTATTTAGCAAATTCCGAAATATATAAGAAAAAAACAAATATATAGTTTTTCTTATTATAAAAAGCTGAAAATTTTATAGTTACAATTTAGTCATATATTAGTTTTGATTTATATAACGTTAATTTTGTTTACAGCTTTGTTTCGTTATTTAATACGCAACGCTTCCAGAATTCTGCGGAGAGTGGGGAAGGGAGTGTCTTAACACTAGGTTTCCAGGTTCCCTCTGCCTACTCTGCTATGTGTAGGATATAGCTAGCTATACAATCTATGTAATGTTGCCTAAAATGGACAATAAGTAGAGGAATTACCAGCCCAGAGGCCTTTGTAATGCAGAATGTCAGCGTATGAGTGTAAACAACCTTATTCAAAATAAGGTTCGATTTCCACTCGGAGGAATTAATTATTTTCATTTCTTCGCCCTGGTATAGGTACCAGAAAAAGCTCGGTGTTGAGTTTGAGAGTTGACTTGTATGTTGAAATACATATACTAAGCTTCCTCTACATATATGTATGTGAGACAAAATCTGAACCCAAAAAATTACATTTTAGTATTTTAGTGTCTCTTGACAATTAAGAAACACAAGACGCAGAAGACATAACAAAAATTAGAATTGAAAAATATAACCAAAAAACAGACCAAAATATATATTTTTTTACTCATTCCTCATACTTAACTCATTCCTCATGCCTTCATTTATTCGTGTCATATAAAACAATCGTATATCCAAAGTTGCAACGCCACCTTGCGAGACAAATCTGTTGGACGCACCGGCAATGGGCCGTTAGCGTCATACAAACGCTATTTATACGCAGCTCTAACTTGCCTAACTGGAATGTAGAGACTGTGGAAGTATTAAGTGAAATTAAAATTTTATATCTGGTTCTTTTATGTTTTAGAATTGTTTCAATGAAAATAAATTGAAATTACTCCTGTAGAATATGATATTATTGAATTTACATTTTTTTTTACTTCACACTGTATCACAAATGCCACTGCTAGTTGGCAGAGTGAACCTAATATTAAGACATTCCGTTCCTAACCTCGCGTTATGTCTTGGTACTGAATTATAATGAAAGTAACTTATTCCCTCGAATGGAAATTGAACCCAGAATCGTGGAGCTTATATTCAGTTGATGTGTTGTTTCGCCACGGTGGCCTGGTTAACTTATTTTAGGTTAGAAACAAATATTAACATAGTAAGAATAAAGAAGTGGAGAATGGAGTGTCTTAACACTAAGTTTCCACCCTCTTTTACGGAAAAAACGTGTAGGAATCATCATTTTGGAATGTCACATAATTGGAATACCACAATTATTGCACAAGTCTATTTTAAGTGCAAAAAAACAGTAACCTTTAAAAAAATTTAAAAAAGAATTATTTATAAAATTAATAGTATTGTTTGTTTGTTCAGAAATAAGCTTAACTACGTAGACGCTTTGGATTGTCAGTTGAATTCTCCGGATAAATAGATTGAAAAGGAAAATTCATTAATACAAGCCATCGTGGTTTTCTCTAGTTCCCCGTGAAAAGGCCTAAAATTAAAGAAAATATATAATCTTTCCAACTAGGAATAGCAATTCATTAATTTTAAATAACCTGTTCATCATACCACCTGGTTTATAATGAGAAACGTGATGGCACTTCCAGTTTTATGCTTTTCCACCACAGCGTATATGTCAACAGTATACCATAAATTCATAAGCTAAGCTATAAAATTATATTTACTCGTGGAAAATGTTTAAGAAACTCTAAAACATGGTCGCGCATTGCCTTTTATTTTTAAATTTCAAAGAAAATGTCGCGGTTCGGTGGAAAGGAGAAATGGTTTATTTATTTTGTACAAGCTACGTTTGTGGTATAATGTATGTTATGTTATTAGTGTTGTTTGCTTTATTTACTGGTATTATAGAGATGAAGTGCTTGTTTGTTTAATCGCGTTTACCTCAGGAGCACAAGCGTGTGACTATAGGTGTGAAGATTGTGGGTTCGATTCCCACTCCGCGGCAATGAGATATTTAATATTTTCCGTTTTCAGTTCTGGTAACAAGGTAAAACGCGGTGTTGAGTTTTGCCACTGAACACGTAATGCCTTCGAGATTAAAAAGTCTTGTTGCGTACTTCTCCGAGTTTGACAAATCGTTTACATATATGTATATGTATTTCATATTGTTACTTATAATAATCAGATTATTACAGATGGAACGTAGTGTTAAGACACTCCGTTCCGACACTACTTTCTGCCGAATTCTGTAGGCATTGCGTGTTGAGTGGCAGAATTCAACGCCGCAAATATATATTTATCTAAAAATAAAACAGATTACTTTAAACATAATAATGAACAGATTTCACAGTCGACGTGCAAAGGCAAAAGGTGTGTTTCCGCCGCGCTGCGTTGAAAATTGCCGGTATTCTGGGAAATCGGGGTATAAATAAATAAAAAAAAAATGTCACGCTTCAATCAACGCTTCAATCGCTGATCGAGCTTCCGACTCGAGTTTAAGTGACAGTGACGTGACACTGACAAGTAAACAAGCAACATCACAAGTAATATTTTTATATTTTTTCCTTATAACGTGACATTGGTGATGTGAAGAAATCAATCGATATTTTTTACCGTTTATATTTTATAGTAGATAATAGTATGAGGCCAGTCGTGGGCCCAAAGAGTCACTGTAAACGCGACTGCTTGTGGGTTCGATATCCACTCGAAGAGATGAAATATTTATCTAAATTTATATTTCTATATCTTGGCTCTGGTGTCGAGGCAAAGCGGGGCGTTGAGTGTCTTAACACTGGGTTCCCTCTGCCTACCGTGCTGTGTACGAGATACAACGTGAAGATGTTTTTTTTTCTCTCATCTAAGCTCTAAACACAGACTTCTCCTTGAACATATCTCTAGATACGCCCGTACACTGACTTGTGAAAATTTATAAGAATTCTAAGAATTCAAAAGGATAAAAAAACCAAAAGGATAAAGGAAGCCATTATAACATTTAGTCTACAACTAGGAGTGTAGATTCAATTCCGTATGTGTGAATTCGGCGGAAGTGAGAAAATGACGAAAATGTTTTAATGTCAACTGAGTCTTAATTCTAGGTTCCTAGGTTCCCTCTGCCTACTTATGTGTGGGGTACAGCGTAAAGATAAAAATAACTTTTATCTGCGGCTTCAGAGCCGTAATCAAAATCCGTAAGAAATAATTAAGAATTGTATATGATATATTTTAACTACCAAAAGTAGCTTTGACCGCTGGTATAGTAGATTAAAATAAACGATTAACATGATGCATAAAAAATTACCAGAAGTTCCTGAGATTACTCTTTTAACCAAATCAACTATTCAGCTGTATAATATTAGTATAGCTAATACTAGCAATATACATAGCCGCTTATATATAGTAACCGATATCTATATATATATATAAAAGGACATGTACTTGACTGACTGAGGTAAACGCACGCACAGCCGTAACCGCTGTGCGTAGAAACGTGAAATTTGGACAGATGTTTATTTTCATAATCTGGACATCCACTAAGAAGGGATTTTAAAAATTTTAACCCTAAGGGGATGAAATGGAGGTTGAAAGTTTGTATGGATTTTTTTTTAAATCGGCACCGAATTTTAAAAAAACACGTGTTTCATGGTTTTTTAGAATTCACCCCCTAAGGGTTCAAATAAGAGGTTGAAAATTTATATGGAAAAATGTGTAAATGGCCACCGATTTTTAGATTATATTGAACACGTGTTTCGTGGTTTTTTTTAAATTCCTAATCCCATAAGCGCGCGCTCACTAGTTTAAATATATAGTAATCAATATTAAAGCCAAAATATACAAAATCGTTACATAAAATGTAGTCTATATGTTATTCTGGTACGCTTTATTTCTGTTAACTGTCATCTAAATCCGTTCAGTAGTTTTTGCGTTAAAGTGGAACATACATCCGTCCTCACATATTTTCACATTAATTTATTTATTAATATTATATTTTCTATTATACTATATTATTATTATTATTACAGTAGGATTTTATAGTTAATAATTTGTAAAACAGCAAGCGGTGTGCGCAAACTGCAATATACTGTTAGCAAGGTTAGTTCAGCTAATTTGAATGCCTCGCTAGTTTCTGGTTAAGAGAATTGGTCAATTTAATGGACCATTGCGTTGTTACTACATTTATTACTAAAACGTTTGCTTATATTACCTCGTATATATATATACATACATGGTTGACTGATGCTGACAAAATAGCTGAGAACTCTCTTTTACTTATTTAGAAAACGTATAAAAATTTCAAACCTCCTGCAAACCTGATCGGTTTCCGGGAGGCGCGGGTTCGAGTCCCGCTGCGTTCAAATTTTTATACGTTTTCTAAATAAGTATTTTTCTTTCCTAAGTGTGGAATAACACTTTAAAAATGTTTAAAAAACTCTCTTTTATTTATATTGCAGGGTAGAATGAGGGAACCTGGTGTTAAGGTACTCCGTTCCGTACTTTGCGCCCAATTTTAGAGCTATAGTGTATTGAGTAGCGGAATTCAACTCCATTTTTTGTCTACCGGAGCGTGAGAATGTAAATAATTCAATATAAATCTCACAAACTCTCAAAAAACACTAAAAAAAGATTCAAATCCGCTCTCGGAGATGAAGTCCAACGACCCAGCACAAATGTTAAGCGTATGAGAACTTCGACGCATGTAGCTCGGTGAATACCTGTAGGTATTTATAACCTAACCTAAGCCTAACCTAATGAGCTAGAGCGTTTAGATAGTAAAGATAGCGATGGGAGGTACAGGTTCAAATCCCGCTATGCAATAAAAAAAACCTTAAGTTTTGGCCTTTATTTTCAGAGAATATCAGTGAAAAGTGGCTTCGTATACGGACGAAGGTTTTGATTGATACAAAAAAAAAATCTCTCGACGGGAACCTATAACCGTGGCCTTCTTATGGTAACCTCATCATCCGAACCATCAGATATTTTCCTAAAAGTGATAAAAGTGTAAACAGTAAAAACAAAGCATTACGCCTAAATCACGGATATCGTTAAAATTCATGATACAGTAACAGCCCTTAGCGCGTGTTAAGGGGTCGTTCACAGTTTTACTGTTTACTGTTATTGCTCGTATACAGTTCATACTTCAGTCTTAATGGAATATTATTACAGATGGACAGAACTGTATCCCGGATATAGCAGGGTAGGTAGGGTAACATGGGAACCTAATGTTAGGACACTCCGTTGCCATAAAGTGTTAAGTAGCTTTGATATGTTACCAGAGAAAATTTAAATATTTAATATTGCACTCCTCCGAGTGAAAATCGAACCCACAACCGTCGCGCTTACAGTCACATGTTTGTGCCGTTTCGCCACTTCTACGTCTGCCTTCCTCCTCTACCTACGTCTGTACTTTGCTTAAGTATATTAATGTGTTTTAGACATTTTAAAGTGTTATTCCACACCTAGGAAAGAAAAATACTTATTTAGAAAACGTATAAAAATTTTAACGTAGCGAGACTCGAACCCGCGCCTCCTGGAAACCGACCAGACTCTCTAACTACTAAGCCATACGTTCTCATCAAGCTACGTTGAAATTTTTATACGCTTGTTATAACTTATTTATCTCTATATAACTTATTTGTCTGTGCAGGGGCACAAGCGTGCGACTGTGAACACGACAGGTTATGGGTTCAATTCTCTCTCGGAGGAGAAAAAGATATATGTAACATTTGAAAAATGATATATTTCATATTTACATTTCCTCTCTGTGGTAAGAAGGCGAAACGGGGTGTTGTGTTCCGTTACTCAAAACCTCCATAATTACGCAAGAAAGTGGGGAACTTTTTCCTGAACTAATACTACTTGTAGATGCTAGCTGCTATATTTCATAATTCTAGGTTAACCGGAAGTACCTTATTAATTTCGATTCTCTTTATAGCGTCATTACATACGACATATGCGACGTTTTTACGATATAAACGGCCATATCTTTTTTTTAAATAAATGAAGAAATACGGTTTTTAGATAGAGTATCATGGGGCAGTAGATCTGAGTATATACAGTAGAAACTCTATTATCCGGCCCTCAGTTATACGGATTCGCGATTATCCGGACTACAGACCAACTGTATTAAATGTATCTACAAGTCGTATCAATGCAAGCATGAACTATCGAATCTGGCATCACCCCGCCCGCGCCGCGTCCCATCGTCGTACATCTTAAGATATCTTAGTAAACATTGATTTTCACTTTAAGTATTAGTTGTTTTAATTAAATTTATATCACTGCGTATGTGCATACTTACATATTCTAAATACCCGATTTTCCATACTTTGGATTATCCGGATTTTCGATTATCCGAATGCCTACCAACAACAGTTAGTCCGGTTAATCGAGTTTCTACTGTAGTTTTAATTTCAAATCGGTATCTCCAACAGTTCGTGAAATAAAGGCTCTTGACACACAGACAAACAGACAAACAGGGAGACAGACGGACGGACAACAAAGTGATCTTATAAGGGTTTCTTTTTTTCCTTAAAAGGTACGGAACCATAAAAGTGGAATGAATCTAATGTTTTTTAGAAATTTTTATAGGAAACTTTTTTTATATCTTTAAGAATATTTCAGGGGTAATGAATTCATTTCTTCTTATGTGAAGCATAGTGTGGTTCTGAGTTCCGCTACTTAACATAAAGCGCCAGCGTCTCAGATTCGTGTTGATAGTACTTGCTGTATCTATATTTATAAATCTATATTTATATCATAAAGCTGAGGAGTTTGAAGAGACCCTCTAATCTCAGGAACTATCTGAATGAAAAATTATTTTGTTTTAGATTGAGTTTCTTTGAGTAAGGCTTTATTTTATACTAGCGGCCTGCCCGCGGCTTTGCCCGCTTGAATTAGATGATTATTCATTTAAGAAATAGAGATATTACAAACAGCCTTAATTATTAATTTATTTATTTGGATAAGTATTCACTATATTCTTTGTAAAATAACTTATATTAGCTGCTGTACAGTTTTTAAATTAGTCACATATTTTAAGTAAATATATAATTGGTATACAGAATATACACAGAAAGCACGTTTTTAGGCATTTATATATAATCTATGAAATAATCAATATTTTCGGTCAAGTTTAAGTCGTACTCATGACCCGAGAGTTTCGTACCAGTTTCAAGAATGGAGATACACCAAAAGAATAACTTATTAAAGTTGTCATTTTTTATCAAATTAAGTACAGATTAAAATTTGTACCTAATAGTTTTTTTCTGTGACACAAATACAAAAAGATGTCAATTTTTGAAAAATAATTTTGGAATTTTCCTTTATACGTGCCGTAAGTTTTAACTTAACAAATTTCGTAATTGTGTATCAACGGGATGCATAAACCCTCATAGTTTATCGTCATTTGATTGCGATGATTTAGAACATAGATTTTTTTGTGCTCTAGGGGAATATAGACTTGAACATTGAGGTATCTAAAACTAAGCGATCTTGTACAAAATACTCTTGACAGACAGACTAACAACAAAGTTTTCTTAAAAGGATTTTGAGGTGTTTTTGTGCCCTAAAATACCCTTGGCACATACATACATGCAACATACAGGTGCAATAGTGCAATGCCGTTACGTGTCGCTGGTAAGTTATGAAATAATACTGCGGGATATTTTTATTAACAGTGTCAGAGCATTTTTTTCTTGAGAGATTTTTTTTTTAGTTTGCTCCCATAAGTTATTTG
>JAATLQ010021310.1:25055-45858 GCA_013421005.1 Heliconius erato x Heliconius himera | reverse complement strand
GTGGACTTGTAAAAGGCGTTTGACAGAGTTGTAAGAGCGAAATTATGGGAGGTACTACCCCGGTACAATGTGAGCGGACCCTTGCTGCAGGCTGTAAAGTCTCTTTACAGAGATCACTCAGCCTGCGTGCGATAGGAGCTGGCATGTCGCCCTGATTTGACATCCGATCGGGTGTTAAACAAGGTTGCGCCATGTCAGCTTGGTTGTTCAATTTGTATTTGGATAGCTGTCTCCAAGGAGTGAAACAAAGTGATATGGGAGTGAAAGTAGGTGACCTGAATGTGAATTGCCTGCTGTACGCAGATGTTGCAGTGCTTATTGCATCATCAGAACACGTCACCACTCTGAAAGAAGGGTGTGAATATAATGGTCTAAGCCTCAATGTGAATAAGACAAAGGTTCTGATTTTTGAAAGAGATGAGGAAAGGACGGAATGCAAGATCAGTGTAAATGGTAAGATATTAGAACAAGTGAATGAAGTGATATACTTGGGAAGTATGATCAGAAGAGATGGAAGATACGAGATGGATGTGGAAAGGCGTATTGCTGCCGGTAACAGAGTTAACGGAGCCTTGGCTGCATTAATGAGACGGCGAAACGTCAGCACAGCTGCGCGTTTGGCCGTACACTGTGCAATTTTGGTACCGACTCTGTTATACGGCAGCGAAACGTGGGTATTACAGAAGAAGAATGAAAGAAAGATGAATGCTGTGGAGATGCGATCTCTTCGTAGGATATGCGGAGTCAGCTTAGCTGATCGAATCCGCAATGAAAAGGTACACAGAATGGCAGGTACTAGCGAGGATGTCACAGTGAGAATGAAGAAGAACGTGCTCAGCTGGTTTGGGCACGTCGAACGAGAGTGATGAAAGAATGGCAAAAAAGATTTATGATGGAAAAGTGAGCGGTAAGAGAGGTAGGGGGAGACCTCGGTTGACCTTCGAAAACACAATATCAAAGATACTGGAGGAAGGTCACGTAAAAAGCATGAGGACCCCCCGAAGGGCATGTATGAAGAGGTTGATGACAGTGGACGAGGTGAAAGAGGTATGTAGAGACCGTAGCGTTTGGCGTTCCGTTCTCTCTGACTTGGGTAGTAAGGGATAAAGCGTGAAGCTAAGTTAAGTTACCTATTTATACAATTAACACATAGTATGGTAAGCAGAGGGAAACCTAGTGTTAAGATACTCCGTTCCACATTATCCACCGAAATCTTGGAGACATTGGGTGTTGGAACTCTACATTGGCCTTTTGCCTCGGTGCCAAGGAAATGAAAATATTAATAAACAAAATTTCATTCTCTCGAGTGGAGATCGAACCAATAACAGTCGCGTTACAGTCATATCAGCGTTGCCAAATTTTCTCTCGGCGAAAAGCGGAATTTTTAAATATATTGAATAAAAAGCAGGATTCTTTCGTAAAAAAGCAGGATAAAAAAATTAAATAATTAATAATAAATGCACTAGTCATTTATTGTTCATCCATTTATTTTAGTTTTAAAGTAACCAAAAATATTTCTCACAGTACGTGCAAATCGGGACTACGCCTGTTCCGATCAAGATATTTTTTTTTTTTTTAGTTCATTCCGCCAAAATCAGGACATCTCGCCGCTCTTAGTCACACTTTTGTACCCATGCGCCATAACGGCCTTTATTTCTAAATAAATAAAACAGCATGCTAATTTCTAAATGATTACAAAGAGAATGGCCGTTTTTTATATTTCTAAATTTTTTTTAAATATTTCAATAATAAAAACGAAATTAAACTTACTTGTAAATTATGTAAAGTGAGTGAAACACTGACGTTCCTATAGTGCCGTGACAACTGTGGTTTTCGTGGACGCATGTTGTTGAACACGCGGCCGCGTCGCGTGGGACGGGTGGTTCCAGAGAGAATAAGTTTCAAACTTTCAAACCATCTGAAAAAGTAATGGAAATGAACATAGATTAATAATATTTTATGGTATATGCTACTATATTATAGTGCATTAAGCTAGACTACATCTCTTTCAAATATAGCTTTGACTTGAAAACTGTTAAGTATCTAAATTTTACATACAAAACAACTCCTTTACGACAATTATATTTTTTTAATACCTATGACAGTGCTTCACTATAAATTTGTGTTCTTGATTTCACATTGTTACATAAATCTATCAAATAAAAAGAAAAAATAATTACCATCAGTCATAATAAGTCAATAAAACCGAAGTCACTTACCTTAAAGTGCTGCCGTAAAGCAACAGGACAGGTCCATCTCCTTCGATGGGTTTAGTATCCATACTCAAGTGCATATCAAGACCTTGTGATCTGAACGCTCTGTACGAATCATGCTCCTGTAACAATTTTGTTATTCTGCTATAATTTTGAAACACTTTGTTAATCTAGTTCTTAAAATTATTTAATTACTACGAGTGAAATAGATTAAGAATATATAAAACTCGATTTGAATTAAAAAGGGTGTCATGGCGTAGATGGACAATCTCACTACAAACGGAATGGCTGTGGGACCCGCACTCGCTAATTTTCACTACCCCAGTCTGGCAAGGCAAAATTGAGCTATAGGTTCGTATGTAAACCGAAAAAGTCAGGCAGTCAGTCACTCACCTGGTTGCTGGAGTACTCGGGCAGGCGGGTGGGCGCGCAGGGCGCGACGGCGTGGTGGTCGCGCGCGTCGCCCACGCACTGCCAGCCCAGCTTCACGGCGAGGCGCAGCGCCGGCACGCGCAGCACGCGGCAGTCGTCGTACTTGCTCGCGGTGCGCACGAACACCTTCAGCTCCCCGAGAAAACCCAGCTTGCCTATGGGTACATTGCTTTGTTAAATTAGTTGGTTATTGTAGTGCGAATAAAGGCGGTGATAAAGATTTCTATCCATCAACCCTTTTATATGATTTAGTCCTCGGATCGTAGAATAAAAAAAATCTGTAAATTCTCCTCACTTTATTGTAAATATGATTCCAGTCTCAAATGATATTTATAATTAACACTCCTGTTAAAAACCCTTGATTTAAATTTTGGCATTTTAAAAAATTAAAGACGCAAAGGAGCTGGACCTAACGGCGCACCACCATATTTCATTCAAAAATGTGCCTCCAGTTTAGCTTAACCCCTTGTGGATATTTCTAGCACTTTCCCTGATATGTAGCATCGCAAGGGTTGTCTCTGTGCACAAAAACCGTGACAAAACTAAGTAATTAATTGAATACTAAATTGAACCTATATCCCTACTTTGACTAAGGTGTTTTTTTAAGCATTGCTATGATCAGATGTACAGCATTATTGTCATAAATACTTAATGGAAATGCAATATGGCTTAGCAATATTGCGTATTAAGTCAAGTCATACTTAACGAATAGATCCTTTGCTGTAGTTGTGAAGGGCTTCAAGTCTAACGATCTGATTATTGCAAATCTTATTCAATATCTTCTTAAATTGAAAAGACTAAAATAACTAAAAAAACTTCACTTCTCATATTGAAAAGATCATCCCAGTTCGAATTTATCACTCGTGATACTCGTAGTTTTAATGATACTAAAATAATAATTTTGCTATACTATAACACTAGTCCGTAATATACTGGGGTACTGTAACACTGTTTTGGAAGCCACATTTTTGACTCACTTGCTACGAATCGAAAAAGTACAAAAAAGTTCCTGTGGTATTTTATAGTGCAAATATCATATGCAATCACTTATTACCTTCTTTTTTCGTTCCGGTTCTTAGCAATCGTGACAAAATACTAGATATAAGGTTTCTTCATAAGATATTATAAATAATATAATAATATAAATAAATATCACTAGATGACTCTGTCATTTGAAGGGCGGACTGAAGCGTCAATTACGCACTTATGATAGTGATTTTTTGTCCATTGGATCTCCTGTCAATGGGTGCTGTGCTGCGCTGCTCGCGCCCATCGGCTTCCCATGACCATGACCGTATCATCCGTCCACCTGATATTATTATCACCAGATGGACCAACAAAGTATCTGCCACTTGAGAACTAGTTTCAACCAGTGTTTGCATGAAGAACAATTGTCCAAAAAAACTCTATCTTCATCAGGATTTCGGAGTCGAAATTCGGAGAGATCCTAGATGCTACCGGCATCTTCATTCAGCCTTGTCAGTTGGCATCGCCTAATAAACAGATCACTTGCAAACAGTTTCTTGTATTTTTTCTATAATAATGTAAGAATAGCCGCCAATAAGAATAATAGTCTAATTTGACAAACTCAGCATTTTTTGTTGCTGAATTATATTTACAATCTATGTCACTGTCCTAGATTTTTTTCATTTATTTTTTTATGGAAAACACAAGGCAAATGAGCGTTGGAGTCACCTGATGGTAATCACCGGCGCCCACAATCCCGTGCAACACCAGAGGAGTTACAGGTGCGTTGCCGGCCTTTGCTTTGAGCAGTCCATGCTTTCTATCTATCTACCTATCGAATGTATTAATGAATTCAGTCACTCACCATTAGTCCAATCCAACACAAGGTCAGTCCAAGTGAGTTCCATCTCCTCAGTGGTGTTGTAGGGGTCCAGCGACACGTGCAGGAGGCAGGTGAACTTGGCGCAGTTGAGCGTAAGGCGGCCGTGGAACAGCAGCCGCACCTTGTCCCACCACGCTAGTGGCGCTGAAGGGTCCAATGACGGACGCGATACTTGGTCGAAAGCTGTCGACAATGACTTGGATAAGATTAAATTTTATATTGTACAGTACAGTCAACGAGACTTGGCCGCCCTGATGAAGCTTTTTTTTCTTGCTGTTGATTATTTTTTTTAATAAGAGTGTACAATGAGCAGCAAGAAAGCCTAACTTAGTGCTGTCTTGAACTTATAAGATTTAACACCCTGACTGGTGAAAGAAGTTCTTATAATGGAAAATAAAAAAATCTTATATAAATTATGATATAAATCAATCTAAAATTTATTCTGATACATAAATATTTTATCCGTTTGCACAGTAATCATACATAAAAGTAGAAGATCTTTATTTTATGCAATATTTAATTCAATTCATTAGAAATTGTTTATTAGTTTATTTATTTGAATGAAAAAACATACGCCTATAAAACTTACCAAGATTACAATGAGCAATGACAGGTTCCCAGCAGGGTCCGAACGCGTAACTATACTCCGTCATTTCACAGCACAAATCGTAGTACCACTTGAGAGGCATCATACTGCGTTCTAGTTCGACTTTACCCCACGGCTCGCCTTGATCTATCGTCACAGTTCTGACCGCTGCGGAATTTTAAAAATTTATTAATAATGCTCAACAACAATTCTGCTAGTTCGCAAAAACCAGAGTGTTTTAACACAAGGTCCCCTGCCTACTTTATTGACTCTGACTGCTGAAAATCATGAAGTTACGTTTTTTTTCTTGTTTACATACCTCTAACCGGCGGCGCTTCCTCAGCAGCACACAGCATGCCCCACAGCCTCAGCTCGCTCATGCTGAGCAACGGCTGGGGGAAATCCCTCAGTCGGAGCTGCCACAGCGCACAGCTCACACTGACCGACCGGCACCAGAGGGTGGTGAAGTCTAGGCCATCTTCTGGCCAGGGACTGTGGGGTATTTTGTTAATATAGTATAATAATGTATAGTACAGTAGGGTCGTCGCGTTGAAGCGGCCTCACCTGTCACAATCGATCTTCCGAACGCGCGCCGCCGCCCGCTGGCGGCCGTGCAGCGAGGGGTCGGCCAGCGCCAGCACGCGCGCCGCGCTGAGGCAGCAGGCCACGAGGCGCGTGCGCGGCGGCGGCGCGGCGCGCGTGCGCTGCACGTAGATCTGCGCGTCCTTGTGGCGCAGCGCCGCGTACAGCTGCTCCACCTTGCCCGCGGGCAGGAACAGGTGCGGCTTGCACAGCTCCTGCACCTGTTGCGGGGCCACGTAGCAGATTATACAGGGGGAACCTACTATTAAGACATTCCGTCCGTCGACATGTTCCGTGTTGAGCAGCGGGAGTCGACGCCGCTATTTGTTCTGTTATTAGAGTAAGGAAAATAATTCAATTCTCCGAGTGAGAATCGAACCCAGAGCCGTCGTTTTTTCAGTCAGACGCTGTGCCGCATTGGGTAACACCAAATATTACGACAAAAAGTTGGCAACGGAGTGCCAAAATATAAAGTCCCCCTGTGCCTACTCTGCTATATGCGGAATACAGTGTGGGGCTAAAAAGATCACTTAAAAATTACCTTTGCGTCTAACATCGTTCGCCGTTTTTGACTCTCCTTGTACTCGTCCTCTAATAATTCATAATTATCCCTTAATCTCACTTCGAAGGGATCGTCGCTCATTTCAATGATTATTTCATCTATCTACAACGGAAAATGTTATAAATAATTATTTTATATTAACATCACGATAAAGAAATTGTATTCTTTACTAATTATTACAATGCAACCAATCCAATCAATGTTTTAATTTATATTATTTTGATCACGGCATCGCACGTTTGAACTACATATTTATTTATTTCTTAATCTGAATGTATATTTATTTATTTACTAATCTGAATTGTTGAGGAATCTAAATGAATCTAAATCTAATGATATTGTGAGCCTCTCTTTGAGCAGACTACTGAAATGGTCTGTGCTGAGTTTGAGCATTTCACTGTTGTAAATATATACAGATCCATCACTTGGTTAAATGAACAATGAAATAATTTTAGAACATGTTCTACTACTACTCCTGGATTTTTTTGTCATTTGATGATTGGGTGACTGTGGGAACTCATAAGAGTAGACAAAGGTTTTATGAACTTTATAGCGAGAAAACATATAACCACACTGAATTATTAAGTCATCGTGTTAAGGTCTATTCCTGTGTGTGTGTGTGTGTGTTTCCTGATCTAATAAAATTTAGTAAAGTCATACCTATATTTAAATCGGGTAGTACATCTAATCCCAATAATTTTCGACCCGTATCTATACGATCCTCGTTTAGTAAGATTTTTGAATCAAATAATTTTTGAAATTAAATATTGGTACATTTTAATTCAATTAATCTTATGCACGATAAACAGTATGGTTTTACTAAAGGTGGCTCAACTGATGCTGGTATACGTCTTATAATAAGTATATATGAGCTCTTGCCATATTCTGTGATTTGTCTAAAGCTTTTCATTGTGTACAGCCCTCAATATTGGTCATGGAGCTACACCACCACGGTATAAGAGGTTGTGCTCTCTCTTCTGACTCAACCTTCTGGCCTCTAATTTAGCTCACAGAGTTCAGAGAATCAATGTGAATGGCAAGAAATCTCCTGGGTCAGTAATCAGTATGGGAGTCCCACAGGGGTTTATTTTGGTTCTTTTTTCTTTTTAATATATATGAATGATTAACCGTATCTAGTTAAAAACGATTATGAGATAGTTTGCTGATGACACTTTATTGATTTTTTAAATTAAAAGACGACAAATCACATATGACGATGTAAACAATCGAAAAGAAAGTAATACATTTACACAGTACAGTGTAAATAACTTCATATTAAATGGTAAAAAAACGAAATGTATGTTTTTAGAACACTTAACACGAAAATTGTTAATGCTGATGTACTCTTGAATGGTGAACCGGTGGATCTTATCGATTCTACGGTATTTCTCGGTTTCACCTTTGGCTCCAAATTACAATGGGGACCTCATATTGATGGATTGGCGAATAGACTTAGTTCTGCAGTTGTCGCGGTCAAAAGAGTAGATTATTAACTGACGTAGAAACGGCTCGACTTGTTTACTTAGCTACTTCTATAGTATTATGTCCTATGGGATTTTACTTTGAGGTAATGCAGGCGGTATTCAATCAATGTGCCTCCTGCAGAAGCGAACTATTCTTACAAATTATAACTTAGGCCTTAGACTCCTTAAGGCAAAAGTTTAAAGAAATTAATATATTGACAGTTGCATCTCAATACATTTTTAACAATGTTATGTATGTTAAGAAAACTGTTTCTGAAATTGCACAAACGTATAGTAGAAACTGAGTTTTTTTAAACATTTTTTTTTGGGTTCCATTACATAGATAAATGTCCTCAATAATAGTTTCAATCTTACATATACAAACAGCCATCAGTTACATTTGCTCTAACATTTACCTTGATAAGGAGATCACTAGGCAAAGGACTGTCTGCAGTAAAGGGCTTCTTCTTAATGCCATGTATTATTTTCAACCATTTAAACAGCGACACGAACTCTCCTTGGACAGCTTCAGCAAAACGGTGTTTGTATGGAAATATCACTCTGACTAAACCTACATTCACCGCCCTGTAATAAATAATGTTTTTGTTATACTTACTCATTTACCACATTTTGTATTATGTGTATTCCGCCAAATTCGATTGGCATTGCGCGTTGAGTAGCAGAACTCAATACTACGCTTTGCGTCGTTACCAAAGAAGGCAATGAAAATATTAAATAACCCATTCCCCCAAGTGGTGATCGAACCCACAATCGTTGCATTTACAGCCACGTATGCCACTATGCCACTATCTAAGCTAACAAAAAGTAAAAAGTAACCTACTTACCAGACCTTATTCCACATGAGCACGAAGCCCTCACTGGCCTTTCTCTCGACCCTCACTTCGGGGTCATCCTGCACCCGGCACATGGAGAACCCGCCTACGGTGATGATCTCATCATTGTTGAGCACCAACTTGAGCTGACTCCAAATTATTGATAAACCTTTCTCATGGTCGTATGATATTGTCATGTCATCTGTTAAGGCAGAAGACTAATTTATTGGAATTATTAAAATATTTGTGATATTTTTCAAGCTTCAAACATAAATAAGTTTAAAAGCTTTCATATGTCTCACCTGAGCTAAACTTTCAGTGTATTTTAGTGAGTATTGTGTTGTTTGTTTTTGTCAAAAACTTTGTCCGCATAAGCAGGAGGACAAAAATATATTAAATGTAAGCATTATTTTTCGTAACCATCGAATCGACAAGTTTCTATTTATGATACAATTTTTTTTTATCAACTTCACGCTGTATCCCGCACACAGCAGGGTAGGCTGAGGGAACCTAGTGTTAAGACACTCTGTTCCCCACTTTCCGCCAAATTGTGGCCGCCATTGCGTTTCTGGAGGCATTGCGTTGGAAATATAAATTTAAGTAAATATTTCATCTCCTCGAGTGGGGATCGAACCCACAACCAGTCGATTTTGCAGTCACACCTCGTGCCGCTGCGCCACGACCGGCCTCAATTTAATTTTTAATATTAGAAATGTAATATTTCTCTCGAAACTCGTACAAGATACACAATAACCTCCAAATATCAAATATTTCATATAGACAAACAAAGCTATATATATTTATATTATGTACATTAAAGAAGCCGTGTTAACGCCGTCGAGCGCAGCAGCACAGCGTGTGACTGTAATAGTGCGACAGTTGTGGTTTCGATTCCCACTCTGAAGAATAATTTATTTTCATTTCCTCACAATATGCTAAATACAGCGCAAAGTAAAGAAAAAATAAAGAATCAAGAATTCATAGCAACTAACCTGTACCAAAAAGCATATTATTAGCTTGAGATAAAATAAGAACCAGATTAGTCTCGTTCTTGAATGACACTCTCCAATCTATTGCTCTCTTTTTCTTGACTTCCGATTCCTGTATATGTCCATCTTTTTTAGTCTTCATACTTAGTTCTTTTCTAAAGTCTCTAATATTCCTTACCAGAGTGAGTACTTTGAGATGTAAATTAGCACTCCATTCGGCATCGACACTTTCTAGGAACTGGAAGTCTAAAAGAACCGAGTGTCGCTCTTTGGAAGGTACGTATTCAATTCGCGCGAGACGAACGTGGAAAAACGACGTTGGTAGCTCGTCGCTCCTTTGGCAGTGAACAACATCTGTGGGTTGTAAGGTATTTTGATATATGTATAATTTTAACAATAAATTGCATCGATTAAAATTAAGAAGCCATTTTAGCGCTTAGGGAAAACTCTTATCTTAGACCGGTGGTTGTGGGTTCGCTCCTAGAATTATTCAAGAATGCAATGTCTCGAATTCGGGTGGTAAGCGGAGACGGAGCTTTATGACAATAGATCAACCGTGCTTACTCTACTTTATGCGAGATTTGGGTGAAGCTGAAAAAAATCTATAACTGTGTAGAAAGAATCAACGAACGTTGATATTGGAGGCATCTTTAGTAATAAATAGATTGACTTCATGGGTCCCATTGCCCTCCCTCCCATGCGAAATTCGAATACCTAAAAATGGAAATAAAAAATGATCAACTACCAATTTTGTATAATAATTTATTACCCGTATAAGGCACCATTTCCGTCATCTTAAGCCCTGACACCACCGCCCCTGATTTCACATTAGTCTTCTCCAGTGTCACAGCATCTATTCTCGTCATGACGCACATTTTATCATTTATTATTAGGAACATGTTTATATGAGATAAGGCCACGTTAACTGTTACGTTGGATGATGACTCTTGTATAATTTCCCTTGGAGTGGTGGGTGTACCACTAGTCTTATATTCGTTTAGACAGTCCGCAAATGATATGATAGTTTCTGCGATCCTTGGGCTCCATTCGAAGCGGAGACAGTCCATCATGGCTTCGATCTGAGGTATTTTTTATAGCAATAGTTGTAAAAAAAGTTATTAATAAAAACAAATGAACTCATTAAAAATTAGATATATTTTACAATTAATTTTATTGATTTAATTCCAATACTCAGGATATGAATATGTAAGTAAATATTTAAAAAAATATTTAAAATATTTTTATAATTGTATTTCTTTAATTATTGTATTTCTTGTATTTTTGCCCTATTAAATTATTCTTCAATAAAAAAAATCATTAAATAGATAGGATTTTTATTTTCATATGCTAATACATCATTTATACTATACTGTTTAGATGTAATAAAATAGTACTTTTTTTCCCCGTGGCAGGGTAGGCAGAGGCATAGTGCTAAGACACGTAGTGCCTCGAATATTCAGCGGAAACTGGGGACTTTCCGCTAAATATTCGAGGCACTACGTATAGAGGGCAGTCGTGGCGTAGCGGCACAAAGTGTGACTGTACAATCGACTGGTTGTGGGTTCGATCCCCACTCGAAGAAATGAAATATTATTATTTACATTTATATTTATATTTCTTCGCTAGTGTCGAGGCAAAGCGCGGCATTGAGTTCCGCCACTCAACACGCAATGTCTCCAGAACTCGGCGGGAAAATGGGGAAAGGAGTGTCTTAACACTAGGTTCCTTCTGCCTACCCTGCTGTGTGTGGGATACAGTGTGATTTATTTTTATTTTTTTTAACAAAAATAAACTACCTTAGAATCTCTAGGCCCATGTGTGCCCCACTTCACAAGAGCTACTGCTAATAACGCAGAGCCCCATGAATGGTGACGACGAGGAGGGGGATCTGCACCCACACCCCCCGGACCACATCGGACCCATCCACCGTCGACTAGTAGTTCGGCACTCCAGTGACGTGATCCGACTACTAGTTGTGCCACCACCCATTTGTATGATTCTTCTGTATTACAAAATGGTAATATTATATTAAATCATAATAATACGAGTCGAGCCCGCCCGCTATACACAGGGCATTTGAAAGTTTCTTCAGTCTAAGTGTAATCAAAATTCGCAGATGCGCAGCCATCTACATACGTTAAGGCGACCACGGCAAAGCTTTCTACTACATATGTTGAAGGCGACCACGATTGACTAACCTTAAGAGTTAACTGCAGTGACCCATGTTAAATTTATAAAAACAAAAAACCTCAAAAATCTATTGTGGTAGATTCAATAAAAAATATATATTCGAAATAAAAAGTGTACATAATATTTTGCACTAAATTACATTTTTAAAACCAGCGTCCCAACTAAATCTTGCTATAAATTAATCATGAAAAAAACTTTCGAACGTTTTATGCTAATTTCCAATTTTTTGACTAAAGCTAAATTGCAAAAAGTATTTAAAGTAATAGCAACACTGTAATCTTCGACACGACGAAAAACGTGCGACTATCAGCGTAACAGGTTGTGGGTTCGATTCCCATAAAGGAAATAAAATATTTAATAGTTTCATTTCCTTTCTGGCAAAGCTTGGCGCTCCCAACATGTAGCAAAATATCAAACCTCTAGTATCTAATAGCTGGTCTAACTTGACTTTCAATCCACTGCATCCAGCACTAAGCGAGGTGTCAACGTGATCTGGTAGAGACGACCTTACAGCTCTTATGGAAACTCCTCGTAGTTCTGCACAGCCTTGTATTGTACAGGAAGAGGCTATACGTCCATACCAGGAGTTCGTACTCCATGCTGGTGGTGGAAATGTATGTTATTTGCATGAAATTTAAGACAGCAGATAATTGACGCTGTCGTGGTCAGCGGCACAACGTCGTAGTTACTCATTTGGGTAAATTAATTATTTTCATTCATATTATTCGCTCTGGTAAGGAGACAAAGCTCGGCGTGGGATTCCGCCACTCAACACGCAATGTCGCAATCATTGAGGAAATAATAGAAATGTCTTAACAATAGATTGCCTTTGCCCACTCTGCTATATGCGGGATACAGCAAGAATCTAAAAAAATGTTTAAGATACTTACATTTATCTTGTGCTTCTACAACCATAGGTCTGGATTTTTTTAATTTCTTCCACGCTCTGTACCATTTAAACGTGTTGCTATGATCATACACTAAATGCAACATGCTAATAATTAGATATAAATTGAGAACACCTTTTTCCAGCTGCAATAATGTTATTAATTTGAGTATATTGCGAAATAAAGGAATCTTGTGACCAAATTAATTATATTTATTAATGAATTATATAATGTGTGTGTGTGTATTTGTAAGTTTAAATTTGAACAAGAATATAATATGAAGGTTTATTTACTATTTATAGTTTAATTTTTTTCTTTATTAGTTGCACACATCTCCTGCATACAACAGTGTATACAGAGTTCGTTTCGTTCACCTTTCGTGGGAATCAAACCCACAAACATCGCATGTACATTTATACCCTCCCTTATTATACCCTCTATATATATCATAGTTTGTCACTCTTCTGCTCATTATGAAGTGATCAGAATATTTATCATGAGAATAACACTTCCTTAGTAGTCGGAAAAAACTGTAAGTGTGTTATAAATATTAAAATATTATACCTTTGCATCCAATTTCAATTTATCCAAATACATCGGTCTTATTTGTCGATCAGTCCGCAACTCTAGTGCGTCCATTTGGAACGCTACGTACATTTGGGGACCTATTTGCAAGCTGGATACTATTGACGCTGCACTAAATCTAGAATTTACCTACGATATTTAAATGTAGACACATATGAATAGTTTCAAAAACAGATTTTCACATTTATTTAAATAAAAAATAAACTAAGATATTTCACTTAAATTAAATCAATATAGTGCTCACCTCTAAACTACTCAAATTTATCTCAAAATTAGTATCTGTTATGTTGTCCTTATAGCCAATTTTCGTATCATCTATTTTTAAACTAAATATCTGTTGAAAAAAAAACAAAAAAATACCAAATATATTATTATTAACAAATAATTTAAATATTATCATTTCAGTAGATTAAGGCCTTGTAGCTTTTGTGCCTTGGGGTATTACACGATAATTAATATTGTTTGGAAATATTATTTGTAAACACTCTATGTCAGCATCCTAAATTTATTCACTACAAATGCAATTGTGTAATTATTTTCCGTTATTGTTTTCTAGTGTATAAATAACCAAATTAAATATATAATAAATGAATTATAAAATGTATAATTCATTTATTATATATTTAATTTGTATGGTAGTTTTGTGTATGGTAGTTTTTATAAAATAAAAACTACCTTAGTCCCAATAGTATAGTCCACAGCCTCTTAACACAGCAGTACAGCGTCTGGCTGTAATCGAGATGGTTGTGGGTTAAATTCCTATTCGGGGGCTTTTTCGCTACTCTACATCCATTGTCTACAAAAGTGAGTGGTGCACGGGAAATAGTGTTAGTTAAGGGTACCTCTTTCTATCATGCTTTACGAGCGTTACAGTATGAAGCTAAATAAAGAGCATACCTTTGGTATAGCAGGAGCAAGTCTTAGTAACAATGTATCATAATAATGTTCAGTATTTTGTGGTACCACAGAGTATTTTCTCTTATTGTGCTTTTGGAGACAAGTGTACAACTCATCCTCAACTAATACTTTTGGACTACATATCAAAGTATGAATTTTCTGCAAATGGATTGGATTGACACACATGAATCATAATTTACTTTTTTATCATTTTCTTACCAACATCAATGCTAAAATATTCAATTAAATAAAAAGGTCTCAAAAAAAAATGGTTGTACAGATTTCAATAGAATTTTGATCATATAAAACACTGCATAAGAAAAATTTGTAACTTATGTTAAAATATGTTATTTTTTTTATTATTATCACAATCGAAATAAAAATAAAAGAAGCACCAAATAAACTTAATACATCAACTCACCTCTACATTCAAAGGTCCTTCTGCTTTGACAGTACCTTCAAGCAACAAATTAGAACAAGATACATCCGCTAAATCTTTACAATTCCTAGTTAACTTCACATTAGCATTATCTATGTTGGCTGAGAACACTAACGTCCTGGCGGGACCTCCGGCCGCACCGTCTACGTGGATTTCTGTGGCCGATGCAGCTAGTAAAGACCATGCACTGTCTATACCGCCATTTATGTTAATAATAGCTTCGTAAATATGGACACCCATAAACTGAAATGCATAAAGTATTTTGGTAAGAACAGAGTACAATCACTTTTTAGATACACATGTTTAATTTTTATTCTGATGAACCACATTTCTGATGATGGTGAACTTATTATGATATATTAATAATTTCGTTCATCTCAAACATTTAATAAGTGTGACATAACTTTTTATTCAAAAAACAACAATAACACCTATAATACATTAGCTTAAAAGGAAAAAAAAGAAGGTACTTAATGTTACTATCCACTGTAGCTTGCTTTTTTAAGCTTTACTTTGTCTCCCATTAAGACATTTCCATTTCCAATTTTCTGCCAAACTCTTAAAGCATTTCTGTTCTACCTAATTTATATGTATATTATAGTTCCCAGAATGGGAATCGAAACCACAACCATTGCCACATATATTTGCCTGCCTGTGCCATTTATTTACACAATGAATGCATATTCACATATGTGAACACTTATTTAAAAAAATATATCACATCCAAACATGTAATCACACATTCATATATGTAATCTGAATATGTATTTAGACAACACACAATAAAATTTTAAACATATGAGGACACTGATACAATCATGTGATAAACATTCACACATGAGATTGCACATGTAGAGGTATATGATTATGTATTTACCTAACCATTATTTTTTTGCCTGATTATAATTTTTTTTGTCTAAATTAGATTTCTACTGCATATTTTGCAATACAATTTCAGTATACAGGGTGGAAGAGGCAGCGCTCCATTTACGGAAACAGCATATAGGGTAAAATATTTCAAACCTATACCTAAAGAAATTAATCAAGATGCATCAACAGTTTGGACGTAGGATTTTTTTTCATTTCACGATTTTTATTTATACCTGTATTTCGTGTGACGCGATTACGTATAGATCCCAATAACATAAACACTTATTACTACAAAAATACTACTAAAGGTTAAACAACTTTGTACTTTATCGCCAATACCTACAACTCGATTTCGGAATGAGCCGTGTGCGGCGATGTTCCTTTGATAAGTTTATGTGTGCGTGCATCGTCCTTACAAATGGCGTTTTATTTTAAAATGACTATTTTATTATGTATTTTGTTTGAAAAAATAACTTTTTCATTTTTGGAAATTTATTTTTTTCTGATTTATATTAGGCTTTTATAGCGTAGTTAAAACTGTGGTTTCATTTAATGTGGTGCTTACACTTCCACCCTGTATATGATAAACATTAAATACATATAAAATAAAAGTAAACAATTTCAAATTACTTGCGCAAACATAATAAGGATGGGTGGTAACTTTTTATCCCTGAAGTCCAACAACTGTTTAGAATCAACTGAACTAAAATCATATTCATTAATATTTTCACTATATGCTTCATCATTGAGTCCTTCTGGCCTTGAACTTGAGTTTTGTTTAGATAATAATGGTTTCAAAATTGTCTCAACTACAGCATTTCTCTTTTCCTCTGCATTATTAGTTATTACTATAGTATTAATCACTACTGAAACTAGTTTATTGATATCTGAATAAAAAAAGCTAGTTCGAATATTCACTGTATTGATGTGCTGAAAAGTACAAAAGAAATACATACAACCAAATGACCTCTTATTAAGATAAAGCATTCAAGATTGTATAATTTCTGATATATATAAAATATACTTCTATGTTTTTACTGTCTGGATTTAAAAAAAAAATCTTGAATTAAAAAAAAAAACACATTAAAATTTATTTATTTTCCACAAATTGTTTCGGAACAGAGGAAAATTGTTTCTTACATTAAGCAAAACAATAACAATTCAACATTTTATTAAGTATCAAGGGCTACTTTTAAAAATTTAATTATAAGATCACTAGAGGGCGTGCGCGGCTTCGCCCGCTTATTAGGAGTGAATTCTAAAAAAACCACGAAACATGTGTTCAATAAAATATTTTTAACAGTCTGAATTTAATTTTTTATAAAAATCAGTGGCAATTTAAAGATTTTTCCATATAAACTTTCAACCTCTTATTTGAACTCTTAGGGGGTGAATTCTTAAAAACTATGAAACACGTATTCAATGAAATATTTTTAAGAGTCTGAATTTCAAATTTTATAAAAATCTGTACAGATTAAATTTTTTTTCCATACAAACTTTCAACCCCTATTTCATCCCTTTAGGGTTAAAATTTTTCAAATTCCCTTCTTAGTGGATGTCCAGAATATAAAAATAAACATGTGCCCAAATTTCACGTTTCTACCATCAGCGGTTACGGCTCTGCGTGCGTCTTACCTCAGTCAGTCAGCACAAGTCCTTTTATATATATAGATTAATATGAATACTTACCATATAATAACCATCTTTTGACAGGCTCACATCGTGAAATATCAACTTAGGTATTGATATTCTCCCAATTTTTAATTTAATATGAAACTTTCTCTTGAAAAGCCAAGCTAATACAACTGGTAACAAGCTAAAATATTATTATTTTATTTTTTATTTTTGTCATTATATATTTTTTTATGTGCATATCAATTAGGCATGACAAATAATTAACAAATTAAATATTTAAGACTTAATAATTTATTAATTCATTATAAATGTAAGATTTCCTGAGAAATATCATAAGATTTCATTTCTTAAATCAGTTAAAAATATCAAATTAAAAATATTAAATATGTTTGTGTTTCTAATTAGGCCGCTGTACATAGAAAATGCAAAACAAACAGAAAGCTGACATCAACTTACCATGAAACACATGAGTAAACGAGTAGAACGATGGAAAATAGTATAAATATAATATAAAGTATATCCATTTTAATATGTTTTATGTATTATTTGTATTTAATATATATTATTTTAGTTAAATATATTCATTTTGGATATTTATTATTGAAATATTAAATGCAGGTTGTATTCGTACATTACTCATAAGTCTGTCAATGTCAAAAATTTTGAACGTCACATTAAATTGAAATTTAACATGACGTCCAGTAGTGGTAATTATAAAAAACTAGTTGGAAGTTAAATTGTAAATCCTTTTAAGCACATAAAAATCCATGATTTCAATAGTTTTTGTTGTCATTATATAGTAAATAGCTTTATTGAATAAAGCTTTTTAAATTAAATTAAGTTCTTTATTCTTATATCACACTTAAGTATCAAACCTAAATTTTAGATATGACTTTTCGTAAATGACTTTTAATTTTTGTATTTATTTTGCTTCAGTAACAATTTTTTTATTTTTTTTTTTTCACATTAGGAATTCGCAAAGAAGACTTTAATAGAATGAGCTTAGCTGATAGATCGTATGAACGGGATAGTAAACTTAAGTGAAGTATAAATGTAATGTATACAAATAATAAATAATATTTTAAAATACTAAATAATAGCCATTTGTTCGAAATATACCCAGTGTAATTTTTTTAGTAAGTGTAATTAAGTGATAAGATATTACAAGATTAAAGAGATTACAAGCTTGGGGTCATTTCTATTATGTGCATTATTTGTGTTATTATGTACCATATTTATGATTTTCATGACTGTTTGGTAAAATATACACATGTAAATGTGTAATAATAAGACATCATAAGATAATATTATACATTTAATATACTACTTAACTAACATATATAATTTTTTACATATTAATTAGGGCCATGATGTCTTTGCAGTAAAGCCTTCATACTTCTTTCTAGTCTTTAGGCCTGATACTATTGTTGAACTCTTGGGGAATGCCGTCTTTCCATTAAACAGAGTATCTTTATCTGAAAATAAAAAAAAATACTTAATGAGGTAAATAAAATGAAACAGATACATTTATTTTTTATACTCTCAGTTATAAATATAGATATGTATAATAATTATATAGTGAGAAAGATTGACTGTAAATGTAATATTTATGGATTAATCTTCACATAAGAGAATGAGTAATTTTTATTCCTCATCAAGCCATCTGCCAACATGTAACACAGTGAAGTGAAACAGACAAAGATTTCTTTGGCTACCTGGCTATATATTGTACAAAATGTAAAGCCAAAAAAATACAGTGGAGAATGGTTAACACTAGTTTACTGCCAAATACTGAAGTAATATGATGATGTATTGAGATTTAATGATTTGTAATTAAAATGTCATAATAAAATAATAATCTAATAATAAATAATAATCTAAATAAAATCATAATCTAATCTCTACAAAGGTTTTTTTTTCAGCTTCGTGCTGTATCCTGCACACAGCAGGGTAGGCAGAGGAAACCTAATGTTAAGACACTTCAAGAAAGAAAGTGGGAAAGGAGTGTCTACAAAGCTTATTTCTGTTATATCTTAAAATTATTTTTTTAACAAGATGTCATCCAATTTTAAAGTCTTAATTCTCTTCTATAGTGTAACATAATATCTTATTAAGTATACAGTCTCTTTTTTTAGGCGAAGTGATATACAGTAGCAATAGCCAGTGGAACACTGGTACATTAGGAGCAGAACAGAACCGAATGTTAATAGTCCCCTCATATCTAATGTTCTATAGGTACCTACCTGGATGGTATCGCACATAATTTTCTTGGATGTGCAGGTTCTTTGGCAAGTCCATTTTCTTCAAATTATCAAATGGGCTAAGTGTGTCTACTGGTGTTTCATAAAATGTTCTTAAGTCATCTAAAAATACATATATTTTGTTAGATTTAGGGAAAAATACTTTGTTTCATTAATTATTTAATAAACAATCTTATTAAGTATTATCTTTACTATCATATAAAATTGTAATATTAAGTTAATCATAATACTTTTCACATTTGCAATAAACAATTAATTATTAATTACTATTAATATTCAAGTTCAATAAAAAAATTCAGAGTTTTTATTCCAAAAAACAATAAATATAAAGTTGTATTGTATGTAAATAGTATTCACATTATTGCTTAAAGCAACAAGATTAGCAAAATTATGAAAACTGTGGGTTCATTTTACTCAATATGTGAAATAATAAAATTTTTAGTTAGTATTTTACTTACCTACAGTTTCTATAGTATGAAGTAATGAATTTGGTACACCATGTCCAGTTTGATCAAAACATGCTTTCAATACCGTATATTTTTGTTCAAGAGAATCAAATTCAGATTCATTATGTAGTCCATTCTCAGAACACACTTTTAAAATAGTTTTATCAATGTCTGCAGGTGGGTCCCAAGGCTTGTTAGGGCGAAGAAATCTAGAATAATTAAAGTTATTTTGAAAGTAATGAAGATCTTTTTGAATAGCGAGTAGGTTACGTTTATGTATTTTATTTAATTAATTACCCCCTAGCAGCAAGAGATTCGGCTGCGGCTTGCAATTTCTTATCAATTTTTGGATATTTCGCTTGCTTATATCTAACACATACTATCTGAAAGTTATAAGATACAGACGGTTAAGGTTATAAAAAATAAAAACATATAAAATTAAAAATAAATTCTATTTAACCTGTAAGTTTTTGCTGGTTTTGGATAAAAGTATGTTACGCAACATTGTTTTGTAAAAGTATCTATATAAATTGTTTATTGCGTTTTATATTTATAAAATTCAACCCCAATAAAATTTACGAAATATTTATGATCTTAATAAATTTGACATGTAAATTTTTTTTATAAACGCTACAATACACGCATACTACCTAAATTTAGATATATTATCATAAAATGATTTTTTTAATTAAGCATATTATTTACATCAACCTTTATCTAAAAATAGTGATGAAACAAAAGTGAAATCAACATTTATAGTTATATATCGTTGTAGTTAAGCATTACATTTATTTTAAAAGTTATATTTGACAATATAACTTTTAACATACGCACACGTTATGCACGAAATGAAACGTACGTATATTTCTGGACGATATCTGTTAGTTTATATTGGTGCCGCTACGTGCGCTACCGTCGGCTTGGGTTGTTGTTTCCTATCCGCCATTTTCCAGTCGCCATTGAAAGGTGAAAACTTCACTAAATGTCGGTGATGATTTTAAGATTTTGAGTGGTTTCTTTAAGATTGAATCAGTTTTTAGTGTTGTGAAATGAAAATGAAGTGCCTCGGACTACCATGACGCAT
>JAATLQ010021310.1:13516-25044 GCA_013421005.1 Heliconius erato x Heliconius himera | reverse complement strand
TGAAAGAACTCATAGGTACTTTTCTTTCGAAATCCCTACTACTATATTGACAATATTATCGTGCGCTACGCTACTATAGAACTTGAAATAGTTTAATTCTACGTAAGTCAACAATAAATCCGTGATGACCAAACGGTCCAATTATCGTTGGACGTCGGTGATATACAAAATTCACCTTAATGCGATACGGTAATGAAATCGATCAATTGCGTTAAATATTTAGTGTGGAAGAATCTACGCTCGGTCGGGTCGTGACGCTCGACCGTTAGTCATCCTGGCATCGTTCTCCAAGAAGCGGAGTCACGTCGCGTTGCTAACCCGCACGGGGTGACCACAGTCGGCGAGCGAGGCCACAAGAAGCCGCAGGCCCATAGAGGTCATTTTGAATCCACCTGGCCGTAACGCGGAGTGCGGACCGTAATGCGTCCGCGAGACTAGTTTCGCCAGGTCGAGGAAATAACTTTCTTATTGCTTGCATTCTTACAGCTGCGGCCGATACTGCGACACAGCTCGTGTCAGCGGGACTGTTTATGTGCGGAGAGGCGGCCGGCGGGTCATTCATTATCGGCGGGCCGTAGTGTGGAGTCGCTTTGCGTAACATTCGTAGCTGGCGCGAATTTTATCAGATTGTGTTCGGGCGAGGATTAGCGCGGCGCGGGGCGGGGGCGCGGGGCGGTGGGGGCGCTCCTCGGCGGAGAGCACCTGACGCGGCGCGCGCCTGCACCCGCACCCCCCACGCGCTCCGCCTATCTCTCGCCCTGCTGCCTGGCGGCCTGGCCGCCTGCTGCCTGCTGCCTGGCGGCCTGGTGCTTGTTGTCTAATTATTTATGCAACGTTTGCGGACACGGCCGCTATTGTCGCGTGGAATGCTTTCGTTTACATCGCCCATCGCGGCGCGGTGACGGTGACGCATCGACCTACGACGGCTGACATTGCGCCGGGTTCAATATACTTTAGATCACACATATACACACACTTGATTTTTAAAGGCGAAAAGATGAAAACTCTTGCACTCGAATAAGAATTCTCTTTTTTTAACATTGGCCTTTATTGTTTTTATCATTATGATTAATTATGACCTACAGACCTACATTCATAAATGCCAAGTTAGTCGCGTTAAATACGTTTTGTAAGTCGACCTTGGGCGAGCCAGCTAGATCAATAATATTATGAAGTACCATAATCAATCATCGATAATTCTATTGTTGTAACTACAAGTATAATTAAAATTCACATTTTCTAACGATTATTAATAGTCCAGGACTGTTTCTATTTGTCTTTTATTTGTTTACAGTATAGCCAACGATAATAGAATATTACTAACCAATTAAAAAATTAAACGCATACATATTTTATTAACGCCGTTTATATTTTAATGTCCTCTAAATAAATATGTAGACATTTTCGCACAAATTAATTAACCTATCAGTGTATTTATTAGTGTTACGTCCTCGACCGATCAGGTAGGATCTGCGCAGTGCGCGGGTCGCAGCTCGCGGCCTGCGCGGGCGTCGCGCGCCGCGCGTCGGGCTTATTCAAGCGTTATGAATGGTCGTAGTCTTAACTTTCTCATACGCCGTATAACGCCTCCGACTGCTCTGCAACTAAACTACACATAATGTTTGTGGTATTGTTTAAAAAATATATTAGCTATTGAAGAAAATCAATGATATATTAAATATTATCAGTATTTAACAAGTATAGCAATTTCGTATTACGTTTTCTGAATTTTATAATTTTGATCGTTCGAGATGTACCGCCTGTTATATGACTTAAATTCTCTTATATTATAAATTTATTTAGTATTCGTGGTATATGGTTCGTGGCGTCACAGTTCCCTTTGATATTTCGATAGATTAATATTCTAGTAGTAATTTCCGCACCGTTGCGGCAGTACTGTCCATTGACCGCCCGAATCCGTCGCTCAGTTATTCATGGGATATCTCAGCCGCTGGACCTCTTATCTCCGTGTAAACGACCCCGCCACCAATTTACCCCTGAATGGGGCACGCTCCATCACCAGGATCTCCATTAACTCAAGTGGTTGATATCATAATAATATTTTGTTCCTCCGCTATCGTCCTTGTTTATCGCACATAGAAGCCATATCGGTTTATATTAATTGTCGTGGGAATGGCGTCTGTTATCGTTATATCACAGTGAAACCGCTGACA
The DNA here is from genome assembly GCA_013421005.1 of Heliconius erato x Heliconius himera. Classification (NCBI taxonomy): domain Eukaryota; kingdom Metazoa; phylum Arthropoda; class Insecta; order Lepidoptera; family Nymphalidae; genus Heliconius; species Heliconius erato x Heliconius himera. Next base: position 22,870 of record JAATLQ010021310.1, on the reverse strand, counting down.
GTTTGAATGTATATTATGAATATTATAATACATAATCTTAATTTTCTCTTGTATTAAAATTAACATTTAAATTGCAACTGGTGATAGTTTTTCTAAAGATTTCACTTTAATTAACATGGTTGCCTAGCGTTTTTTATATGTCGTTATTTAAACGACCTTTCTGAGTGAACTAATTGTTGAATTGCGAAATATTCATTTTATTTCTGTTGGTATAAACAATATAAAAGGGACCTTATTCGCTTAGTATAATACATTACTAAATAAATAATTATTTGAGGCCAGTCGTGGCGCAGGGGCACAAAGTGTGACTGTAAAACCGACTGGTTGTGGGTTCGATCCCCACTCGAGGAGATGAAATATTTACTTAAATTATTATTTCCATTTCTTCGCTCTGGTGTCGCGGCGTTGAGTTCTGCCACTCAACACGCAATGCCTCCAGAATTTGGCTGAAAGTGGGGAACGGAGTGTCTTAACACTAGGTTCCCTCTGCCTACCCTGCAGTGTGCGGGATACAGCGTGAAGCTGATTAATTATTTGGATAGCATTACTATGTTGTGTACGATGTACATATATATATGTAGGTACATTTCCTGCGCCAACGTTCACTGTCAGTGTTTATTGCTTAGAGAATAGATAAAACTATGCCTTATCAGCTGACGTATGTGGCCTTAAGTGATCACAGTTATCTACATCGTGAGCGGGAATTCGCAGTTAAATATCTGCAATACGATTTAACGACTTTTAAGTTTAAAAAATAATAATTTCATACTATATTTGGTACTACTATGTAAGTTTGTAGTATTTTAAGCAAATACGATGAATATTTATATTACTGTATGTATTTTTTTTTTCATTTGATAATGCGCAGAAGTAGATTTTTTTTATTCTCTTTTACACAAAGTAAGAAAGATAATTGATAAATAAAATTACAGCGAAAAAAAATATATAAGCAATAAATCATTAGAACGCCTTAATAATTAGGCCATTGTTTTTATTTATATTAAAAAATATTATATTATTTTTTCGAATACAAGTTTTAGTAGGGATCAATATGAAACTCTTAGTAATAATTGCTCAAAAGCACTAACGATCCTTGTATTGTACAAGGAAGCGCGCAAAGAATAAATAATTTAGCAATGAAGGGCGGTCTCGTTTGCTGATAATAAATGACAATGTCACAGTATCACAGTTTGAACACAAGTGGCGGTTGTTATCACTTGAATTGATAATAATATTGTACCGCCAATAACAAATACTTATATATTTTAGCATATTAATTGTACAGATAATCAGCTACCAAATAAAAAAAAAACTTGCGTTTAATATTTATATATGAGAAATAAACCAAATAACCAAGATTCGGTTGAAGATCTAGTACTAACACAATTTTTTTGTAATCCTTGAATATTTTTATTTTTATAAAGGATAACACTAAAGTATCCTTTAATTAATATTTGCAATTTTAAAGTGGGTACAAATTATATATGTGCGTGCTGAATTGAATCAAAATTCGAATAACAAAAACCTTTTATTTATATACCAAAATTTCACTAAACATAGTTAAACAAAACTTTTTTAATTACCATAATATTATTATTGATTGACCTGTAATTAATAGTATTTACGTTAATTATAGATTCTAGCAGCAGCGTTTGTCTATTACTAATTTGACAGCTAATCTATCAAAATAAAAAAAGAACAACCAATTTGGATACTTACGTGATAATTTTATAAATATACATATTTCTAATAGTTTAGATTTTTATTTCACACGAAGCGATCGTCATTACAAAATTATCACTCCTCTTTGTCTTGTATGACGCGATAGATAAAGAGTTCTTGCAACTATCAAAGAGATAGTGTTATCTAAAAATATGAAATTATTTTTTGATTACCCTTAAAGTAAATTGTGACATAGAGCTAATCATTTGTTTTGGTTTACACTAAATTCATTTACGTTGAATTATTTGAGCTAATATAAAAAATAACAATCACCTCCTATTATAGAGCGGTCGGTCAGAGTTTGAGGCCTCCTCAAAGACCTACACGCCAAATATCAGCTTTTCTGTCCAGTAGTTCCAGCTTAGCATGACTCAATTGGTAGTGAAAGGGTTATTTAGAAAGATTAACCTGTCTTGTAAAATGCGTAGTATTGAGTTTCGCTAATCAACACATAACAACCTTTAAAATGGGCGGAGCGTTTGAGAACAGGGTTTTTTTTAACGACAGACCAGTAAAGCTTAAAACATTCTTTGAATTCAAAGGATAGATTTGCTTTAGTGTTGTCGTTTCTATTAAATGTATCTATTTTGCGATAACGGTCGTGGCACTGGCGCACAAACATGCGACTGTAAAAGTGACAGATTGTGGATTCGATTCCCACTCGAGAAAATCAAACATTAAATATTTCCATTTCCTTACTGTGGTCCACGCAAAGCGCGGCGTTAAGTTCCACCAACCCTACCCACATTGCCCCTGGCACTCCGTGAAAAGTGAGGAACGGAAGTGTCTTAACACTAGGTTCCCAGGTTCCCTCTGCCTACACTGCTATGTGCATGAATCCGCGTATACAACGTAAATTCTTATTGATATAAGAGTAGATAATGTTATATCTCAAGCAAGGATATCACGAGGGCGTCCTTGATAAATAGCAATTGTAGAAAGCGTCCTTCACCTAGTTCTTAGCGTACCTATTGAAAACAATCCTTTCTCCGCCGACCTCACAAAGTTTGCAAGTTTTATAACAATGTATTCTTTCTTTAAAACATTTCACAACTTTCCTTAACTTTTGAAGGAAGGTGGAATTTAAAGAAGACTTGAAAATAGGAATAAATGTCAGTCAAAAAATATATTGATACATGTACTAAAATGACATTGACCAAGTGTGCAAGTGATTAAGCGGCAGCGTGAGCGGAGGTAGCGGGTTCTTCTCTTATCTTGACCTACATCTCGTCGGCCGCGGCGAAGCAGCACCGGCGCACTCTCGCTAATCTCGCGTACCGCATTAATTGGCACTTCAAAACATTCATTAACATACTGGATTTTGTACATACTACAACTATTACTACTGATTTTTGGTCATTATTTTTGAAAGCATTTTTGTAAAACATTTATTGTAAATATTATATGTATGTAACAGTAATGTTTATCGATTCTTGATTGTCAGTTTTTGCGTTATCAAAATAACATGATATTTAAGATGATAAAAATATCATTCTCAATATTTATTGAAAAAGATTATCGCTTTCATTGATAATTCATTAGCTTTGTTTGTACATAAAGATTATGTTTTATTTTATGTCCATCCTACTATCTCAGTTATGCTAATAAAATTTGATTTTTTTTTTTAATTTTACTCTGCTACCTGTACTAAAATAGGAAAATACTGGCTACTGTTTCCTACAACATGTACTTACTGTTTCTCTTCCAATATGGGATGGGATCTCGCTCTCTCCCTTATTTTTTCGGAAAAATAAAGAATTGAAATAAGACGAAATTCAATGAAATAATCAAGCTCAGTTTTTTTTTTTTCAAATTCAAATCTATATATATAAAAGGACTTGTGCTGACTGACTGAGGTAAGACGCACGCAGAGCCGTAACCGCTGATGGTAGAAACATGAAATTTGGGCAGATGTTTATTTTCATATTCTGGACATCCACTAAGAAGGGAATTTGAAAAAATTTAACCCTAAAGGGATGAAATATGGGTTGAAAGTTTGTATAGATTTTTTTTTAATCTGTACCGATTTTTATAAAATTTGAAATTCGGACTTTAATATTAATATTAACTTGACTTTAATATTAACAGAAAAATATTTCATTGAACACGTGTTTCATGGTTTTTAAGAATTCACCCCCTAAGGGTTCAAATAAGGAGTTGAAAGTTTATATGGAAAAATCTTTAAATTGCCACCGATTTTTATAAAAATTTAAATTCAGACTGTTAAAAATATTTTATTGAACACGTGTTTCGTGGTTTTTTTAGAATTGCCTCCTAATAAGCGGGCGAAGCCGCGCGCGCCCTCTAGTGTTTTCATTTGATTCATCCATGTCGTAATTAAAACATTCGGTTTCATTTTGCGTAAACTGCGTTTAATGTATGATGAAAAGAGACAAAACAGAAAGTGTAAAGCAATAAATACCGAGTTTTTCCTCGAGTCATCGCAGCCTTGACCGGATGTAACTCGTGGTAATATATGGGAAAAGAACAACTATACCCTTAGGTCAAGGGTAAATGATGGAGATTTGATTGATGATCCTCACACTGGCTTCTTCCTGATATTGAGATTTCGTAATATGTTCCAATAAAAAAAGAAATTGAATATTTTGATATGCTGTCGTAATAATACTGTACTGTTTTGCGTAATATAAACACAAAAGTATAAAACTACTTTTTATTCTTGTAAAGCGATGGAATATTTTCTGTTTTTATTGCAACCTTATGTTTGAGTTGCCTTGGCCCTTCCTTTGTGACCCTGTGCTCACGGAAAACAAGTTTAACTTAAATATCTAGCTGTATGCTTTTATGTTTTTACATACCCTCTAACAACTTCAATATTTGTATGAGAGTACAGTTTTATTTTTAAAATTAAAATTTTACAATCATTGGCAAATTTGATCGTTGAAATAGTGAAAAGGTCTAAAGAGGTCATTAGCAACGATGAACAATATAATAATAAATGGTAGTGCATTCGATGAATTTATAATGTATTTAGGTTGCGTTGCGTTCGTTGCGCTGTAAACAAAGTACAAGATTGTCGACGTCGGTGTTGCGCAATGAGGTATTATGCGTTAGCATGTAAACAAGGGCCTCTCGATATAGCGTCGGAAACTCGGCCGAATGCAGCGTCAGACTGAGGGCTCGCGATTCAATTTAAAACGCTTTCACTCAACGAGGAACCCCCTCCTCCTCCCCCTCCCCCTCCCCGGTACTCCCCCTACCGGCCACAGTCGCTAACACGCGAACTCGTTTCTGCGATCAGTGCCGAAGATTGCACCCAATGAATTCGCCGACTGTCTTTTATATACGCCGCTGAAGTTATGGCTCTATAAAGTTATGATTTTGCAATTCGTCACATTTTATGGCTATTTGTTGCTCCATTACGTATAATTTTGTGCACTTTTAATGTTATTTATTATAAATTTATTTATGTTTTTAGTAAATAATTGTAAATATGAAAGGATTTGCATTCCCCTATTTCTATGTACCAGATAAGGGATGATACGAGAAGACATCGTTTTTATAAAATAAAAACTAGAATATTTTAGCTAAATATTTTACTAATTTATTTTGTTGTTACAAAGAATGAAATATATTCACCACTAAGCGCAAGAAAAGTTGTAGTTTGCCGTGTAACACTTAATAAATGGTGCGTAGCACACTATATTTCGTGTCACCATAGTAGATCTGTACATAAAATGACTACAAAAAAAATACGAAAATAAATTTTATTTAGTAATTATAATTTTTCCATACTTAAAAATACAAGCAGTATAAAAATAAGTAGGCGGTACACACAAAGCGGCATCGTTAGCTTAGAAATGCAAACAATCCTACCAATCCTAGGGTGACCCACTTTGACCTTAAATAAAGGACATGCTATAAAGTCAGCCGAGGTGACATTTCCACCTTGTCATTCTAGGGCGTACAATATGCATAAGAATTATAATTAAGTTAATAAGGACCACACAATCGCTACCACATTTCAAAGAAAATTATACTTTCGGTTTTTTCTTTTTTTGTTTTTTGTGAAACTATATCAACTATAGCCTTATCTTCACGTATTACATCCTAATAGACTCCAAAGGATGACACTATATTTAAATTTTGATCGGAAACGAATGTAAAATAGTGATAAATATTGAAGGTATTTCAAATGACTGACAACATGTCTCGGCCCTTATTCCGAAGCGTACGTTCGACACAATCTCCTCTTGTAGTCCTTTGTATTCGTAAAAGCTATGCGGCGCTCCAATCAGAATCCGCATTGTGATAACACACGCTTACAATATGAGCCGGAATATTTAGATGGATGGCGTCTCTCGTATGAACCACATACTTTTTTAAATATTTATTCTGATTTTTTATTTTGAAATAACAATGAGAAATATCATATTAAAAAACAAGAAATCATTGTAACTAAGTCAGTTTTGTGGTATTACCAGTACGTTACGTAATCCCAACCGAAAAAACTAGGGCAAATCCTCAAAATTCTAGATGTTCTTGTATTGAAGGTTCGTTGACCGCGGACGCGCGCGCCTGTCTTTACCGTTAGTTGGATAGTGTACTGGAGTGCAGCCTACCTGAGCCTTGTACCCTTCACCCTCGCGAGGGTGTAATTGCCTCCGGACCTCACGTTTCGCTTCCTTTTCTTCGTTCCGCCAGTCTCATATGCGACGCTTCTTAAGATATCTCAAAAACTTGTTTTTGTAGCATGCGATGTAAATACTTGCGTTATACCTCTAAAACGTTGTACAGCGCCGTTTATATATGGAGACGAGTAGCTAATTATTATGTAATACAGAAATAAACACGTCTTGTTTGTCGCGCTATAATAATATTGTGACCAAATTGATTGTAACGCAGTGGACATTTACAAATAACGCGAGCCAAATTTTGGCAGCAAGTTTTAATTAGCGCCTTAACGTGTCGCAGTTCAACGGCCGGCGGGGCGATTGCTAACTTATTAATTCCACTCGGTTACGACATCGCAAAAGCGTGCGAACAATAGACAACACGGTTGATATCGGTTGTGATCGATATATGTTACACGTCGATTACTATGACAAGTTTGGAAATAGCCTCGAATTAGCCTAAAACGTTAATATTAATATATTTAAATTCTTTTACAAATAAATTGATATAAATAATATAGTTTTAGTTAATTTATTTTAATGATGTCACAAGAACAAAAAAAAATAATTTGTTTAGTTTTTTAAATAATCGAATTAAATTGTTCCTTTTAATATTAATAACAATACACGTTGTTGTGTATCTCATATAAAATATTAGTAATAAGAAAAAAAAATCATTTGCAAAGTTACGCTACATGCTACGTGTCAATCACGATCGGAACCCCCCAGAATAATACTGTCGTACACCGAGTGGTTACCGTGGTGCCGGTTGCGCCTGCGCCTGCGCCTGACCTCCGCGCGCTGCGCTCACCGGCGCGTGCCTCCCGACGCGTTTGCCGCATAACAATATCGATGCGTTCGCACTTCGCGCTTCAATCTAGCCAATGTATCGCACTGTCTTCATTCTAATTGGTGTTATTTGCTGCGTTGAATAACCTATATATCTCAAATTTCTGTATAGAAATTTATATTTATATAACTGCAGTATATGCTTGTATGATAAAATACATATTTTTTAAATTAACTAACTATAACACGTGAGTAGAGAACATTTTGTAATATTGGTAATTAATCAGTATTCAATGCGAGTTGAGCTGTAGTCAAACAGATACACATACATACATACATAAGCTTACATGGCGTCGATTTTAATTGAGGCCTTCTATTTATACTCTTGTTCTCGCCTCCTTTGTTTCGAACAGGTATTATTTTGTATATTTAACCCTTTATATGTCAATTACGTTTTTTTTACTAAAATGGTGTTTTTCAGATGTATTTTAATAAATAAAAAACAACTATTTTTTTTATTTCAGCGAAATTTTATTTATATACTTAGAAAATTAAAATAAAGGGAGTGTTACAGATATGTCACACTGTCTTATAAAGGCATAATAAAACTAAGTTGTGTGAAAAGTTTTAAAACAATTATTTTGCTTATTGTACCATAATGCTACGCCACATTTTTCACAAACTGTTTGTGACACTGCAGATCAGTTTGGATATTTACATTTGACTCTTTTTTCGGCCCAATCGGGCCAAAGACCAACTTGATCCTTTAGTACTGCTACTAGAGGAACGTTTTTTAGCCTGTATTTCAGACTCAATATTTCTTCGATTTGTTTGAGATTTGATACCCAGCTTACATAATACAGTGGCGATTTCTTTGCGAAAATCAGCCGAGGACCGCTGCATATCTTGGGAATTCTTAACTTTTCGTACTCGTTTGTACAATAACCAGGCATTGGACATAACAAGATATAATAAATGATAGAACATGTGGATTTGCCATCTCTTGCTGCGCAATTTTATTTTATACTGGCCCATGATACTGTCAATTAAATCAACGCCGCCCATATGGCGGTTATATTCTCCTACAATGCTTGATCTCTCAATGGTCACATATCTTTTTTCAATTTATCGTAGCTGAAAACTTGAGTCTTCGGCAGTTCACCCACGAAGCTTGATGAAAGCTTGACAACTTTCTTGTCTTTACAGGCAACCGTAGATGCCTTCAACGCTGCCAATATATTCTACACTACATCTCTTTGTCAGAAAAAAAAATCCCATTTATCGTATTACCAGTCTTTCAGAACATTCCTCTTACAGCCGCGCCCAGTATTAGTATATTGGGTCTTAATATTTCAAATGACTGCCAGTATAGCGAGCATCTGGAAAGCAAGGCCAAGTTGGCCTCGAAGAAACTGGGAGTCATCAACAGAGCGAGACGGTACTTTACGTCAAAACACCGTTTGGCCCTATATAGGGCCCAGGTCCGGCCTCATATGGAGTACTGTTCTCATATCTGGGCTGGTGCACCCCAGTATCAGCTTGAACCATTTGATCGCATACAACGTAGAGCCATTCGAATCATTGGGGACCCAAAAATCTGTGAAAGGTTTGATACTTTGGCTTTGCGTAGAGACGTCTCCTCGCTGTGCGTTCTCTATCGCATTTATCATGGGAAGTGTTCTGAAGAACTGTTTGACCTGTTACCTGCCGCCGAATTTTCTAACCGCACAGTACGCCATAAGCTGAAATATCATCCACACCATCTGGATACGTGGCAATCTACTACTGTACGGCTTCGTAGGAACTTCCTTCCACGTACCACGTAACTGTGGAATGATCTACCCGCGGCAGTATTTCCAGGTCGATATTTTTTTATTTGAATGAGAATTTGTTTGATGATTAATTTTTTTTATATTTTGACGACGTGAAGAACTTTCTGCTTGCGAAGATGTTGTAGCAATGGCTGGTTCTTGGGGAACAATAGCGTCGTACTCTATGTTTTCAATAATATTGTCGATATCCAACTCCTGAGTATCTTCAAATGAAATTTCTAGATTCGGAACGAAATCAGGATCTATAATTATCATCATCATCTTCAAAGCCATCTTCACTGTCCTCATGGTTAAAGAGAATCTTGTTGAAAAGACAAAAGATCAATGTACTGCACTTTAGGAACATAATAACACAATGTGACAGAAATGGCACATAC
>JAATLQ010021310.1:0-13416 GCA_013421005.1 Heliconius erato x Heliconius himera | reverse complement strand
CCATCAATTGTCATATATTATGATATACAAATATAAAATAGGCATCAATATTTACTTACCTGCTAAATTCATAAAAAACTTTTGCATTTACACACGTTTTTGTATTTTTTTTTAATATTTCAATATTTGGTAGTTGACGTATTTTACAAATCTGCGGCAACTGAAGTTTGACTTTATGTCATTATTTGTAACGACGTCTAGTTCTCAATTATTATACTAGAATGCAAAGATAGATTTGTAACGGATATGACACATTGAATTAAAAGAAAATAAAACATACATTTTGAGATTTTAGAAGGAGTTGATCGGTTTGTTACAGTAATGTCACACGGTGATATAAAGGGTTAAGACCCATAATTAAAATCCATTATCGAAGATACGACAGTATTTTAATGTCAACTTATTAAAATAATTAACCGAGCGTGTGCAAATATCGATTTTGATCACGATTTTTGCATTATATCAAAATTCGTGATGTGGCACTCGATGTGGGGTGAAGTGTTCTGGTAAATAATGGTTTGGATGATATGAAATCGTTTTTTATTAGCTTCTTAGGTAAAAAGCAAAGTGAGAATATAACTTAATTAAACATATAAGAAAATCTGTTCTTGACGGTCTGAAAAGTCGTTTTTTGTTGGTAAATTACAAGATAAAGTATTATTGATTAAAACCTTAGAAAGTGATGTTCTTATACTTTAGATTTAAAAAAAATAATTAAATCCGCTTCACGCTGTATCCCGCACACAGCAGGGTAGGCAGAGGAAACCTAGTGTTAAGACACTCTGTTCCCCACTTTCTGCCGAATTCTGGAGACATTGCGTGTTGAGTGGCAGAACTCAACGCCGCGCTTAGCCTCGACACCAGAGCGAAGAAATGGAAATATAAATTTAAGTAAATATTTCATCTCCTCGAGTGGGGATCGAACCCACAACCAGTTGGTTTTACAGTCACACCTTGTGCCGCTGCGCCACGACTGGCCTCAAGATTTTTTTTTATTTTATTAAATAAAATACACCACGGACATTGGTCGTCCGTACATTTTTATTTTGTTTTTGTGATTTTTACTTACCTGATTTTTTGTAATATACTATTCTATATAACTGCGTCAGTTTTAAAAATGTTACACTTTGTAACTACTACTAACACATATTTTTGAACTCAGTTTTCCTAAGTCAAGAACTAATTAATTTTTATCCTTCTTATAATAAAAAACTGTATATTTAGTGTCGAAACTAAATATTTTAATTTGTTGTAATCATTTAAGACCATGTATTGAGGCCATAAGATGATAATTACAGGTCACAAATTCCATTTAATTCTTCAAAGGCTGGCTATCGATTAACTGACAGTAGAGTAACTCGATTTGCATAAATTACTAACAACTGCCACGTCTTTGGCGCAGTTGAAGTGTGTATATCCAAAATCAACACAAAAGCTGTGAGTTACTCGTAGTATAGAAAATATTAGAAGGTATTATCACTGAATGAATTCTTTATTTATCTGTACTGGTTAAGATAAAATGCGGCGTTGACTTACGCAAATCAACACGCAATGTCTCAAATTCGGGTCGAATGCATACAACGGAGTGTCTTGATACTAAATTGTTTATACTATATGCGACAAATAATAAAGTTAAATAACTTAGGGTTCCGTAAGTTTTATGGTAAAAAGAAACCCTTATAAGATCTCTTTGTTGTCCGTCTGTCTGTGTGTCAAGAGCCTTTCTCTCAGGAACGCGTGGAGATATTGAGTTGAAATTTACACTGAAATGTAACTAAATCTACTGCCTCATGATATTCTTAAAAAAAGATATTTCGACATTTATTCGAAAAAAAAGATATAGCAAAAAACGCGTTTTTCGACACTGTAAAGGAAATCAAAATTCATAGGGTACTTCCGGTTTACCTAAAATTATGAAATTTATCAGCTACCATCCATAGGTAGAACTAGTTTAGGACAAAAAACTGAAAATTATACATTTGCGGTTAAATCCTAAAAAAAATAATAGACTTAAAATTTGGGATTGAACAAACCTAGCTAGTTCAAGTGAGGTATCAGATGAAAGAGCTCTGGTTAAGCTAAGCCTGAATTCCAGAAAAAGCTCGATATCTCCATTTTTTGTACAGAACCCTTGGTGGGCGTGCCCGACTCGCTCTTGTCCGGTTTTTTATACACAGTTTTTAGTTACGCTTAGAAAAAATAGTTATTTACAACTAAACAGCTTAGATTATATACTGTGTTGCGCCGTCGGAGGTTGATTACTCCGCTATTTTTCCCATTAAAACGTCGGCCTTTGTACTGCAATGTGACTTTAATTGAACGCTCGCGCTTCACAATTCATAATATTGTTTACTACAATTTTCCTGTCTTTTAAAATGTTTGAAGAATTTTAAAACTTATTTTTTTTCTGTTATCTATGTAAACGTACTTTTTTAAACTTTACACGTGTATCGTTTTTATATCGCTTTTATATATCGCGTTTATATAATCAGTGAAACGGACAGAGAAAAAGTAATGTGTTTAAATTGTGTATTTAATTTTTTTCGATTTTTCGTATATTTTAGTATAATTCAAAATACATTCGATCCATCGTTTTCATAAAATTATTAAAACGATGGATCGAATGTTTATAGAACTCAGGACCACGCATTTACTATATATGCCTTATACATTTTAGAAAAAAATAAATAAAATCGGCTTCCTGTGTGTTAAGACACTTCGCTCTTCACTTTCCGCAGAATTTTCGAGATATTGTTTGTTCAAAGGCGGAACCCAACGCCGCGAAGAGCGAAGAATTTTTTTTTTATATAAATAATAACGCAATCCAGCGATTGGGAACCTAAACCACAATTAGGTTCCTTATCAAATAAAATACAAAGTTCCGTTTTGTAATATTTTTATTGCAAAATTGGGTTTCAGAATACATTTGAATATTTCACACTACATTTAAACAAGTGTGCTAGTATACGTTGGGTTAGTAAACAAGGAGGGGGTGTGTTATATATTACTATATACAGATAGCGGGTAGTATAGTAACGAAGATAACTAAATGTACGTTAGATATTATTTATTTTACAAGCAAATTTCTGTGTTTTAGAATTAAGGATTTCTTTCTTAATATATTTAAGTACTTAAGTATTTAGAAAATAATTAAGTGCGAGCGGGAAATGAACCCGCGCTATTGGAAGCCGCCCGATCATTTTAAGCAGTTATCTTCGGTAATATCCATACAGAGATAAAAAATCAGCTTCACGGTGTAGAGATGCTCACGACATAAATAAGTTGTAACAAGCGTATAAGCATTTTGACATAGCTTGATAGGAACGTATGGCTTAGTGGTCAGAGCGCTTTTCAAGAGGCGCGGGTTCAAATCTTGCTACGTTCAATTTTTTAAGCGTTTTCTAAATAAGAAGGTAGAGTCAATCTGATATTAAAACACTTTCTACTTTTCGTTCAGTTTTTGAGACTTTTACGTATTGAATAACAAAACTCAACCTTTGACTTGTTGCCATAAAGAGGAAATAAAAATAATTTATTCCCGTGAGTGGGAATCGAATTCACAACCGTCGCTTTTTTCAGTCAAAGAAAAAAAATATTTCATGTCAGTTAGAACAGAATTGTTACAGTAACTATTAGATAAAGCTTTTGAAGTTCTTCAAGTGAAAACTGATTGTAAGCTTAAATAAATTTTACTATCTATTTAATTATCGTATATGTGTTTGAACTTAATACTTCTTAACTTATGGATTTGAGGTTAGAAAGGAAATTTACAAAGTTGTGGTAATTTTTCTTTATACAAAACTTATACTATCGTAAATTCTGTATGAGTTACTTTTATTGAGACTATTAGTTTTAGAATAAATATTTTTCTGTACATATGGATAAGCAAAGAGAAGTGCCTCGAGGGGTGGCTCAGAGTATAAAATTATTTATATAAACTTATTAGTATAAAATCTTTTAAAATAATATAGCTGAACAGTTTGTTTGGTTGAGCGCGCCAATCTCAGGAACTGGTATTCTGAATTAAAAAAAAATCGTGTAGGATAAATAGTAATATATTTATCGATGAAAACTACATAAATGTATTATTACATTATCTGTTTGAACATAAGAGCGAAACCACAGTCAGAAGTTAGTAAAATATAAAACATATTTCAACTTTAGGTATATTTTATACCTATTAGAAATATAGCCTCAAGCGTTCAGTAAATTTATGTGTGGTTGTGTACCATTCACGGGAATAACTTCCACTAACCATTCTAGGCAATAAAATCTAACGTTTTATTAAAATATTTTGCAAAAGTAATTAAGGTATTGGCTTAGAGCGATCTGGCGATTTCGTTTCGACATTTTGTAAGGCAAGGCAAGGTAGCACTTTGCGGTACACGATTTTGTTCTATATGCATAAGATATGGCATTTCGTAAGCAGCTTCGTAATATTTATTAATTTCTATTAATGATTGGTTGATATTTATGAAATGTAGCTATTGGTTATTTTATTTTATTGTTAATATATATTGACAACGATAAGTTATTAAATTTGGAATAGGGTACTGTAAAATAATTAATTATACCAACATTTTTCCTTAGAAAGTTAAATGTTAAACATCAAATATAGGTTAAGTTAAACATTAAGTATAGTTTGTAGACTAATATTAGGAGCCTTGGATTTTTATGAGAAACTTTAAAGCATAATGTAGAAAGGTCACTCAGCCTGTCTTTCTTAAATCGAAATAAGCTAAAAGAAAAATATGATGAAGATAACAAAAAACTACGATTTTGTAATTATAAACAATTATTTACACGTGATTATATTCAAATGGTATAAATGAAATCAAAATGCAACGTTGCGTGGGGAACGAAGTGTCTTAACACTAGATTTCCTCTTTCTGTCCTGCTATATGCGGGATACAGCGTGAAAAAAATATCTGAATATTTTTACACGTACAATGTGCATACATTTATTAAACCAACAGACATCACATCATCATTGTAACGCTGTCATTGTTTGGCCATCATCCAGATCTTTTTTCAATATGGCAGGCGGATGTCGTCGTTCCGTGACCATTCATTATGAAAATTCAAATGAATTTATATCTTATCTTAATGAGATAAAGTCTAATTTGTGTTGTAGCCAAATATATGCGTGACCTACCGCAAGATGATCGAAATAACAAGGCGGTCGAGACCGTTCTATGACTTAAATAAATGTAATATGTGCGGCAAAGTGGTTTGGATACATTTTAGATTTCATTCTAGTTATGTAGATTGATGTATTGCTCAATTTATTTCTCTTTCTCTGCAGTGCGAGATGGGGTTAGAGATTTTTTTTTCTCCGCGTACAGTGCTATAAAGAGCATGCTCACATTCACATTTAAGCCAATAGACTCATGTCTAATGGCACAGTACTATTTTTGCTCTCTCATTAATTATTATCTATAATCATTTTCTGGTAGCTCGTTTTAGGTAATATTATATTTTAAAACTATAACTATAATTTATACTATATGGCTATATTCCCACTCGAGGAAATGAAATATTTCTTTAGATTTACATTTCCATTTCTTCGCTTTGGTGTAAAGGCAAAGCGCGGCGTTTATTTCCGCTACTCAACACGCAATGTCTCCGAGAATTCGGCGGAAAGTGGGAAACGGATTGTCTTAACACTAGATTCCTTCTGCCGACCTTGCTGTGAGCGGGATACAGCGTGAAGCAGGTTTTTTTTTATAACTATAATTTTAAAGTTATGACCAGAAGAGGTCCTTTTGTTGGAATTATTAGTACCTAAAGGAAAATTTTGTGTGGTGAGAAAAAGCTCAATAATATTTAAACAGTCACTAGAGATTGAAAAAAAAGTTTTCGTTAGCTACAGAATAATGTTAGTAACATAAAATTAAAATTAAATTAGCTTCACGCTGTATCCCGCACACAGCAGGGTAGGCAGAGGGAACCTAGTGTTAAGACACTCCGTTCCCCACTTTCTGCCGAATTCTGGAGGCATTGCGTGTTGAGTGGCAGAACCCAACGCCGCGCTTAACCTCGACACCAGAGCGAAGAAATGGAAATATAAATTTAAGTAAATATTTCATCTTCTCGAGTGGGGATCGAACCCACAACCAGTCGGTTTTGCAGTCACACCTCGTGCCGCTGCGCCACGACCGACCTCAAACAGCCATAACATTTAGTAACATAAATCGAATTAATTCTTAAAGTTGTAAAACAAGGTATTTTTTTGCTGCTTTTTTATAGACCAAATATTTACTAAAACCGTTAATAACGTCACTGTTGTCTATGGCAAAGGGAATACAATATGAATCAGACAACAGCAGTTGATTAAAACTTATCTAAAAATCGATAATATCAATAGGTAGATGTAACTTCGAAAGCTTGATAATACTTCAATTTAGTTATGAAAATATGTAATGTGTATAGAATCTAGTGATAAATGACTCTCTTCTACACCCTCCGTATATTATGCAAAACTTTAGGCTTGAAACTCAACACGAAATGCCTCTAGAATTGGGCGGAAAGTGAGGAATAGAGTGTCTTAACACTTAGCTCACTCAGTCTACCCTGCTACCATCGGGATACAACATGAAGCTGAAAAAAAAACGCGGTAAAATATTTACCTGTCTCTTTAATATTACGTTTTTAATCTTGTATTTATTGCACATAAAAGTACAAACTTTTATTGTATTAGACATTTCATTAGAATAATTTCTATGACGCCAAGTCTCCAATAAACCTGTACCTGATTGTATACTGTACCGTCTACTCGGAACACAAAGTGTGTAGTAAGAAAAATAAGCAGAAACAGAAATAAAGAAATAGCCAACCGCCGGAGGCCGTTGTGCCGCAGGGGCACAAGAGTGTGACTGTAACGCGACGGTTGTGGGTTCGATCCCCACTCGAGGGAATTAATTATTATTAATTATTATTTTCGTTTCTTCGCTCTGACACCAAGGCAAAAGCCCCGCGTTGAGTCCCGGCCCACAACAAGCAATGCCTCGAAGAAATCAGCGGAAAGTGGAGAACGGAGTGTCTTAACACTAGGGTCCCTCTGCCTACCCTCCTGTGTGCGGGATACAGCGAGGAGCTGTTTCCACAGCCGACTAGCTCACACAAACACTCTATAAAGAGTGTAACAATTACGAAAAAATATTTTGCCCAAATGATTGCTAACTAAACCATCGTGTTCTGCAATCATATTAGTATTAAAAATTGTACTGTGGACCATAATAAATGGCATCTAATTTAAAAGGTATTAAAAAAGTAATTTATAATACCTATCAATTTAAAATGTTCCCTTGACCCAATCACAATTAGCTCGTCAATTTTATATATACATACATTTAATATATTTCGAAATTACATTTCAATTTGAAGAGGCTACCTTGCGAAATGTAACTTCATATTTCTCTTGCAAAGTTAATCACCTATATAATGGAATGTAGGTAGGTATATTCGAGCTGTTATTTAGGTAAAAGTGTATGATGTCATCCATTAATAATATATTTCACGCTGTATCCCGCACATGGCATGGGAATGACATGGGTATTAAGGCAATCCCTTCCTATTAAAACACCTCCGTTCCTAACTTTCCGCCGAATGCTGGAGGCATTTCGTGTTGAGTAGTGAAACTTAACGCTGCGTTCTGCTCGTTACCAAAGCGAAAGAATTAAAATATTAAATATTTCATTTCATCATGTGAGAATCGAACCCACAACCTGCTAAACGAATCAAATAGATTTTATGTTATCTGTATAGGAGAATGTTAGTAAATAAACACGACAGAAGTAAAAATATAATCTATTATATATTTACTTTCTCGTATGGCATAATTATATTATAGACATATATCATTTAAAATAATTATATGGTTGTTTAATTACTGACTTCGAATGTTTTACATGCCCAATACTTGAATACTACTTGAGAGTTATTGAAGTAACTGATACAATCTTCTTATGAACAAGTATAAAAGATGATTAAACTAAATGGATGTTCTATTGTTAAACAACTAGTTGTTAGGTATGTTCAAGTTAAAGATAATATATATTACAAATACCATTTAAAGTAGTTTTACATATAAATTTAAATGTCACTTTTAACTGAATTTTGCTATTAAATTTTGGATAATAATGGAGCAAAAATAGTCTGGATATACGAGTATGTAGATAGGTAAATAGATATAGTTAAATATTTTTTCCCTGATTTCAATTAAATCTGTCGCGAAAAAAAAACTGAACAGATCAGTGTCTGTCCATGGACAATATATAAGCAAAAACCGGACAAACACGAGTGAATAAAATGTGTATTGGAATATGCACATCAAGTCCTTTCATCTGATACCTCCCTTGAACTAGCGGCTTTAATAAAAAAATCTTGCCCCTTTTAAGGTTATTATTTTTTAGGATGTACCCACAAATGTATATTTTTTAGTTTTTTTCCTAAACAAGTATTACCTGTAGATGCTATCTGCTAAATTTTATAATTCTATGTCAACTAGAAGTATCCTATCAACTTTAATTTCCTTTATAGTGTGAAAATACGTGTTGTTTGCGATATAAACGGCCATATCTTATTTTTAAGTAAATGTAGAAATACGATACGCGTCAGGAAATTAAGTGACAGTGGACATGAATATATGGTTTGAATTTCAACTCGATATCTTCAAGCGTTCCTGATATGAAGGCTCGTGACAGATAAACCGACAGAGCGACAGACAGACAGACGGAAGGGCAACAAAGTCATCATGTAAGGTTTCCTTTTCCTTAAGAGGTACGGAACCCTAAAATGTTATTGGTGGCATTTAATAACATGAAAGAACCAAAAACAATGATTTTCAATTTTTTTGTCTGTTTGTCTATTCGCTTGTTCACGCTAATCTTAGACACGGCTTAACCGATTTAATTGCAGCTGAAATATTGTATTTTGGCAAACTCCCCATAATATTTAGTCTTTGTTTTATTTTAATCGGCTTATAAATCATTCGGCATATATATCATTTTAAAGAATGTTATTAGAAAAAAAGTGCTATTAATGCCTGTTTTATTGAATTGGCCGAAACTTTACTTTTCAATGTAGGTATCGATATTGTTTTTGAAATTATATTATTATTAGAAAACGTAAGTAATGTAGAAAATTAAATTAATAATTGGGTAGTTCAAGCGGGCAAGGGGGTCACTAGTCTACTTATATTTGTCGAAAACTGTTAGTAATTACTGTTAGGTAATATTAATATTTTATTTATAAAATTATCTGTTATAGCTTTTTAAGTAACCTACCTCGAGTATCCCAAATGATATTAGAACCCATAACTATCTTATCCACTTAACAACTACTAGTACTAAAACGTCTAAAAGTTCATTAAAAAATAGCTCAATAATATTATTGCTATATTATTCACACTAGGTATTTTTATTGGCACTATTTATAAATATAAACCTAACTCTATGACACATTTTTTATACAAGCGCTATTACATAATCATATAACAGGTTCCACTGGCGGAAACAGACGCTACAGATTTTGAGTTCGATTCCTACTCGAGGGAATTTAATATTTAATATTCTTTGCTCTGATGTCGAGGCAAAGCGCGGCGTTGAGTTCAGCCACTCAACCGCCACGCAATGTCACTAAAATTCAGCGGAGAATGGGGAACGGAGTATCTTAACACTAGATTCCCTCTGCTTACCCCGCAGTGTACGGTATACAGAGTGACGGTAAAAAAAAATATTTACATATTATTATAATACAAGCAAGATAACAATAACTGAAGTAAACAACTACTAGCGTCATACAGGGAAAATGAAAATCGAATTGATATTTTTTACCACATGTGTTTTTTTATTCTTTTCTCACTACCTATAAATTATTTCAAAGATTACAATAGAATAATGTACGTAAATTTGTATTGAATTTCAGGAAAACTATAAAATTTGTATAATTACGAAGTAAACCATCTATTGACGGTACGAGCAGACAAATAGATCACGTGTAGGAATGTAAATCATAATCAGAGTTAGATTTGTGATTCACTGAAAGCTATATATCGCTCATTTTGTATCGCAATGTCGTAGTTGTACGGTTTTTTAAATTTATATATTGTAAAAAAGAAAACACGCTTTTTTACATTAAGTGATGTACAAGTGTTATATAATGTGCTCGGAGCTAAAAATTTTATGAGCCCAAACTATAATTTTGATTTACTAGTAAGCTCTGAAGATTATCATTATTCAGGTCCTGGCTTCATCATCACACCAGCTAGTTGATACCATCATATTGTATTGTCACCAAAGCTATATACAACTCCCAAATTTCATGATACAACAAATAGAAGGGCTTTTAATTCAGATTCCTAGATGTTATTACATAGTTGGTTACAGCTTGAAGTACTAAAGCAACGTAAAAAAAACAATTTAGCTTAAATACGTCAAAACAAAGCAGATACTATTTATAAACTTTTCTATAATATTTCAAAAAGTGACCAAATTACCAATATGTATTTATGGTTTTTTTTTTGTCTTTAGTCTTGGTTTTTTTGTCTTTAGATATTCCATTGGTCATTTTTCGTCTAAATTCGAGACATTACGATCAATTGTCAAAGCTTATGTTATATATATCCTTATTATAAAATGACCAATTTTATGAGATATTAAAATGTCACTCTTAAATAAAAACAATTCATATTTTTTTTATAAAATATTCGTAAAAGCACATTCTTTATATGCCAAATAATACAACTTAGAGTATTATAAATTATATATCATAAATTGGTATCACGTAAAAAGAGAGCGTCCCTTCTCTCTAAGACATTTCTCCCTATTCCACACAAATCTTCAATATCAAATGTTATCGCGTATACATAACGTAACTTAACACTCTGCTTTGTCTAACCTAATCTCAGGTTTAAATTAAATGGATATATATATATTCCATTTGTGTGATTTGACAATAATCATTTTAGTGAGTTTCCACAGCGTCTGATTAAATATATATTAAAAAAAATTAAAGATAACTAAAATTACAGTTCAAAAACAGATGAAAATTGCCTAAATCTATATGTAATTAAAATAGTAATCCTTTTCAATAGGGTAATGTTTATTTAAAAAAAATATAAGTATATATTTTAAAGTTTTCCATCAAAATGAATAGAAATTGTAGGAGTATCTTAACATTAAGTAATCTTTTTGCTCTATACCTGGCCGGTTTCCAGGAGGCGCGGGTTCGAGTCCCGCTACGTTCAAATTTTTATACGTTTTCTAAATAAGTATTTTTCTTTCCTAAGTATGGAATAACACTTTAAAAATGTTGAAAATGCTTAATTATCCTTATTTAACTTCACTAAAACTTAAGGACATTACTTGTTGAGTGGCAGAATACAACGCTACACTTAGTTTTAGATAGTGAGAATCGAATTCACAACTATTACAGTGAGACGTTGTGTCACACCACGATAGCCTCAAAAAGAAACTAAATTCCGACCTCGAAACATCGATACTTACGTAAATCGAACAAAGGGTTAGCCTTTCTATATTTCGTTCGTTTTTATTACAATCTTATTGGTAATTGGTCAACCATCTTTAGACTCCAATGAGCGGTTGATTGCAACCGGATGTGACGTCAGATGCAATTGACAAGGACATAAGTACGTCGTGTCGAGAGCATTATTTTTTTTTGGTTTCTAATTTTTCCTTGTATTTGTATATGAAAGAGTATTTTTTATGTATTAAATATTATGTAGAGGCTAATAATAATATTTTCGCCTCTTTGCTCTGATTCTAAGCCAAAACCGCGGCATTGAATTCCGCCGCTAAACCCCCATTGTTTTGTAAATTGTGTGGAAAGTGGGAAACGTCTTAACATTAGGTTCCCTCTGTCTACCCTGCTACATTCGGGATACAGCGTAAAAATAAAAAAAAAAGCTAATACATACACCCATACTGGGTTGGAATGCAATGATTTTCCATATCACCAACATATTACATATTGAATTTTCGAATATTATAACAATTTATTATATGAAATGCACAGAGAACTCTTGGGGGCAGGTACACGTGTGCAGGTCTGACGTGGGCGAAACTTACCAGATATTGGAATTCCTGCCTAGGTTAGAGGTTGAGTGAAGCTAGAGGCTAATTGGCTATTCTTTTATTCATTTTATATGTCTTGTTTCCATAATTATGTGTTGTATTGATTTCTTACTTGTTCTTCTTATTTTTGCTTCTATAAGTGAGTTGAGGATATCATAGTGCAGTGGGGCAGCCTCTGTCTGAAAATGTGATTGTCAGTTTGGTTCTCACACGTGGTAATTTATTATTAGTTTTTTGCCCTGCTTTGAACATGCCATGTCTCGAATTCCAGTTCAAAGCGGAAAACTGAACTTCTTGGTACTATGTTATCATTTACTCGAATCCACAACCGTCGCGTTTACATTCAGATGCTATGCCGCTGCGCCACGACGGCCTCTATTATCTAATATCATTATTTTTTTATTTTTAAAATATATAATTAAATCCGTTTATGAACGTTCATATAAAAACAGAATATACTCTATATTTTGCATATATTTAGGTTTAGTTACGAACTAATATGCAACAGCCATGAAACTTATGGAGTTGCATAGTTATTACCAGTGGAGTTTAATTTGATTACAATTTGCTAACAGTATTAAATTGTAGAAATCAAAACCCACATGGGGTTTACTTAAAAACTTCTAATAGGGACTATGAAAAAAGATTTGTCTTTGTATATTCTTAATTATAGCAAAGCTGAAATTTTGAGGACTATTAGTCAGATGCGAACGAGTTAAGACAGTATGCATACTCACTAATTTGAAAATGGAGAACTTTGGAGAACTGGGAGGATGATTGAGCTATTGGATTGGTCTGGAGGCATATAGGGGGTCTTGAAATAGTCCGTAAATAATATATGTAAAATTAAACAATAGGTTCAGTCTAATAGATTCGTGAGTTCGAAAAGCCGAGACGGGAAGGATGGAACTCTCTATTTTGTGTAAATATAACGAAAAAATATAATCTATCTATATATATAAAAGGACTTGTGCTGACTGACTGAGGTAAGACGCACGCAGAGCCGTAACCGCTGATGGTAGAAACGTGAAATTTGGACAGATGTTTATTTTCATATTCTGGACATCCACTAAGAAGGGAATTTGAAAAATTTTAACCCTGAAGGGATGAAATAGGGGTTAAAAGTTTGTATGGAAAAAATTTTTAATCTGTACCGATTTTTATAAAATTTGAAATTCATACTCTTAAAAATATTTCATTGAACACGTGTTTCATGGTTTTTAAGAATTCACCCCCTAAGGGTTGAAATAATGGGTTGAAAGTTTATATGGAAAAATCTTTAAATTGCCACCGATTTTTATAAAAATTTAAATTAGATCGG
>JAATLQ010021289.1:6264-18837 GCA_013421005.1 Heliconius erato x Heliconius himera | reverse complement strand
GGATCCCAGAAAACGTCCGAGAATGTTCTATATCACAATTTAAAAGAGTTGTGAAAAGACGTTTGTGTGTTAAAGGTTATTACCAAATTAATGATTATATAAATGATAACACGCCTTGGGAATGAAATGCTCGCTCCAGTCTATTTCAAAGTATCATTGTCAGAAACGTTGAAATGTGATTTTGTTTTGATTTTAAAAAAATAAGTCCCGCTGAGTTTCTTGCGCCGGTTCTTCTCAGGTCTGAGGCATTAATTTTAGTGAACTGGTGGTAAATTATTTGACGTTCAAAAAGTGAAGCATGTAACTTCTTATTTTGAATAAAATTATTTGACTTTGACTTTGAGTAAAAATAAAAACAAAGTTTTTGAGGCCAGTCGTGGCGCAGTGGCACAAAGTGTGACTATAAAACCGATTGGTTGTGGGCTCGATCCCCACTCGAGGAGATGAAATATTTACTTAAATTTATATTTCCATTTCTTCGCTCTGGTGTCGAGGCAAAGCACGGCGTTGAGTTCTGCCACTCAACAAGCAATGCCTCTAGAATTCGGCAGAAAGTGGGGAACGGAGTGATTTAGCACTAAGTTCCCTCTGCCTACCCGGTATGCGGGATATAACGTGAAGTTAATTTAATTTTTAGTTTTTAATATTTAGTTCTTTGTATAATATTTGTATATTATTCTAGAAATGCGTATATCTCAAAAATGAGTGAACCGATTTTAATTAAACGTGAACTATTAATAAAATGTTGGTATACCATATTTAAATCGAAAAGAGATAATTTCGAAATGATTTATTAATCTTGTAGAAATTTGCGAACAAATGATTTTTATGATTTTAGAATATATTAATACCGTAACTCTTTTTTTCAGGCTTAACGAACTTGGAGCAATTAAGCTTAGTCGGGAATCGAATCACGACTCTCCCGATAGGCGTTTACCGTTTCAGTACCAATCTAATGAACATCGATATGTATGAAAATGAGTTCACAAACTTGACCGAAGGCGTTTTTCGTGGACTGACAAAGCTGAGAAATGTAAGTTTTTAAAAATTGCAATTTGACGTTTGTAGGTTTTATTATTTTTCCACTCAGGTAACAGGCGCAGCGTTAAGTTCCGCCGTTTAATGTGCACTGCCTTGGAAATTGAGTGGAAAGTGGGGAACGCAGTGTTTTAACATTAGGTTCCCTTTGCCTACCCCTGCTATGGGGGAAACAGCGTAAGATAAAAAAAATATTTTAATCTTAAAGGAACACATTTAATGGTATTCTACAACAAAGGAAGACAAATATTTTTTTAGAATACATAAAAATTTGAACCCGCACCTTTTGAACGATTTCCAATAGGTGCCGGTTACACCGTTACTTTAATTGTTTATACGTTTACAAAAAAGTAATAAGTTATTTATTATTATTTCCAGATATCACTAATGTACAATAA
The DNA here is from genome assembly GCA_013421005.1 of Heliconius erato x Heliconius himera. Lineage (NCBI taxonomy): Eukaryota > Metazoa > Arthropoda > Insecta > Lepidoptera > Nymphalidae > Heliconius > Heliconius erato x Heliconius himera. Next base: position 17,401 of record JAATLQ010021289.1, on the reverse strand, counting down.
AGTGAACTTAACTTTAATCGGCCGAGTATTTTCTCAACTGCCATCTTTGAGTCACTTGAAATTGAACTCTGCGTCAATAACCGCTGTACCGCCAGACTTAGTGTCCAACTCTCCGCTGTTACAAACTATTAATATGGCAGATAATTTCATAGCGACCCTCCCACCTAATTTATTTTCCGCTATAGCGAATTCCGTTGGTCAGAAGTCCGCAATCATCTCCATAGATTTAAGTGACAATCAACTCAATTATATTAATGAAGAACAGTTCACTAACTTAACGTCATTAAGGAAACTGAATTTGAAGAATAATCAAGTGACGAATCTCTCCGTCGGAGTCTTCAGCGACCTCTCTAATCTGGAGACTTTGAATTTGGAGAATAATAAGATTGAAATGCTGCAAACGTAAGTGATTTTTAGCATGTTTTTTTAGCGTCGGTCGTATGTACTCGTATCTATGTATGTTTGTAAAGGAAATTTTGATCGTGATTTTGACCGGCTTTTCATTAATTTCAAATTTTGCATACATATCAAGGAGCGATGACAATGCAACAAACGCGTTAAGTTCCTTGCTTTCCTTCCTTATTTTTTTATTATATTTATTTTAAGGAAAAAAGGAACCCTAACACTTTGTTGTTTGTCCGTTTGTCTGTCCGTCCGTCCGTCCGTTTGTCTTACGAACACACGGATACTTAGATATATCGAGTTGAAATTTAAATCCCCTTGATCTCCTGAAACAAACATTTTTCTATATTTACTTAAAAAAAAGATACTGATACTGAAACTATACATTTTTTAATTAAATCCTTAAAAAAAATAGCCTTAAAGGGGGGGCAAAATTTGGTATTAAAGCTAATTCAAATGAGGTGTCAGATGAAAGGGCTCTGGCTAAGATAAGCCTGAGTTTCAGAAAAGCTGGAGACCTCCAATTTTTGTACGGAACCCTCAGTGGGCGAGTCCAATTCTCTTGTCCGGTTTTTTTATTATATTATAAAAGGCCAAACTAGGAAATTAGGGAAAAGCTTATTATGTATATAAAACCTTCAAAATGACAATTAGAATAACCGTTTTACCAAAGGAGTGTTATAAGTTTGACGTGTCGTGTGTTGTGAGTTTGAGTGAAGGGGTGTTATAAATTTAATATGTGTATGTGTGCGTGCTTGTATGTCTATCTGTGGAATAGTGGCTACCAAACGGATGAACCGATTTTGATCTAGTTTTTTTTTTTGTTGGAAAGGTGAATTAACCGAGAGTATTCTTAGCCTTGGTTCTAGAAAATATGCTCGGCTGTTTATATATTTACCAGCTCCGCAGCAGCTTAATTGATTGTTTACTTTTAAAAGAGTTTTTTACAGACATTATATATTTTTTTATTACAGATTAGTATTTAAAGGCCTTAGTAATCTCCATGAGTTGAATTTAGATGAAAATAGAATAAAAATTATACAGCCCGGTGTCTTTGATGTCCTGCGTAATTTGCAAGTAAGTATTTTTTAAGCTTCACACTGTAAACTGCATGTATCAGGGTAGGCAGAGGGAACTTACCACCGACGAATTTTTAGGATTGTTTATTAAGACGGAACTCAACGCCGCGCTTTGTCTTGTTACCAGAGGGTGAAGAAATGAATATATCATTTCTTCACCCTCACTCAAGGTATAAAAAATATAGAAATTATATCATTTTAACATCATGAAAGTGACATTTAAGTAAACATTATTTTAAATTTTAATTCTATTACCTAGTGTTTTTAGAATATTTTCTTATTATTTAAAAAGACCATTTGAGACCAGTCGAGTCGAGGCCTCGTTATCAGAGCGAGTGAAGGAAAATATTACATATTTTATTTCCTAGAGTGGACATCGACTTTTCGAATTATAGTCGCATGCTTGTGCGCTTGCGCCATGACTATCCTCTAATAACCATTAATTCGTTTAACCTAAAAATATTTTCTTTTCATAATATTAATACCTTTTTTTTTTAATTTCTAAGGTACTGTGGCTATCAAATAACAATTTGACAATATCAGAAACAATGAATACTGACAAAAGGTTTGACTTTGCCCCATATGGGACTTTTGAGAGGTCTAGTGAACCTCAAAACACATATTTGTCCCGCTTTCATTCTTTAGTAGGTTTAACCAACCTCAATATATCTGGGAACCGAGTGTCTATAGTTTGTGATGATTGGCAAGAGGAAATGTTTCAACTGCGCCATTTGGATTTGTCTAATAATAACTTTACTGAACTTTCCGTGAGTATTGTTTTTATTTCTCCTAGCTTAGCATTGAGTGAAGAACGCAGTGCGTTCTCTATTTTCTGCCCATTGTGCAGACATAGCGTATTGAGTGGTGGAACTCAACGATGAAAAGATGAAAATAAATAATTTTCCCAGAGTAGTAATACTATCCACAACTGTTGAAATCACCAGTCACGTTCGTTTCATTGTAAAAAAAAAATCAATTATTCTAAAAAAATAATTTCATTCTAAAAAGTATTTATTTGTCCACAGGCACATGATACATATTTCACTACTAATGTTATAGTGGATTTTTCCAATAATAAAATAGAAAACGTGGAGTTATTTGCGTTTGAAGCCTCCTTGCCGTTGGAATCCCGGCCTACGCTACGTTTAATGGGTAACCCATTTAAATGTACCTGCGATTTATATCCATTCTTGTCTATGTCACCAAATAATGCACCGCGTGTGGAACTAGGGGACGCAACGTGTGGTACTCCGTCCTCACTACAGGGTGCCAAAGTTGCGGCTCTGGGGCTTGATAAACTCGTGTGTCCCGAACAATGTTCGCCCTGCGATTGCCTTTTGAGGCCCGCTCTGCGCCGCCTAGAAATAAGTTGCGCCGCCCTACCTGACCTAGCCGCCCTAGCCTCTTTAGATAAATATGAATATGAACGTTTACTGCGTATAACTAACTCTACCATAATGAATGAAGTTATGGAAAATTTACCGCCCACCCTGCAGCTAGATTTTGATCTGTCTAATCTAAACCTGACGGTACCTCCCGTCGCCCCCCTCCAACGTACCGCCCCCCTTACGATGGACTTACGCAATAATACGTTAAACACCGTTCCCATCGCGTTGTTGAACGCCGGCGTTAAAATTTACCTAGAAAATAACTCGCTGCAGTGTACATGTGAACATAGTGATGATTTACAAGCTGCTTTTCGACACAAAGATGCCATAATTGATTATAGTAAAATAAAATGTTTGGGCGGCCGAGGCTTAGACGAGGCGGTCAGGGCGGCGGCGTCGGGTGAGTTATGCGCGCGGCGTGTTGCAATACTGGCCATATCTGGCGTTATTGCCTCCATATTACTAACACTGGCACTAGCAGCTTATCTATACAAACGAAGGACGCGCATTCAAATCCTGTGCCGCAAATACTTTCCGAAATTGGCGAGCGATCTCGCTGCGTATCAATACGATATATTCGTTTCTTACGAGTACACAGACGAGCGTTTCGTATTCACGAAGATAATTCCTGAACTGGAGGGTAAATATAACCTGCGCTTGTGCGTCCATTCGCGAGACTGGTCCCTCGGTGAAAATATCTCGCAGCTGAGTGAGAGATCGGTGAGTAAGTCGGCGGTGACTATGGCGCTAGTGACTCCCGCGTATCTGGAATCGGCTTGGTGTTCACAGGAGTTGTTACTGGCGCACTCTCGGGCAACTTTATTGTTGCTGATACTGGACAAGGAGGCCCTGGAGGCCCCCCTGGCCGCGCCGGGCCCCGCCCAATTTCTCCTACGTGAATATATACGCTCAAACACATACGTACGCGCGTCAAATCCTCGCGTTTGGAGTAAGGTACATGAAACGGTGTACAAACGAAGAGCTTTGCCCACCGCTGTAGCGATCTCCATTGAAAAGGATAAGCCGCGGGGTTTAGATACGCAGCTCACAAATGACGGGAAGATAATGAATGCGGCGTTAACCCGCGTTTAGACTAGTGTGTGTAAAAGAATCAACGTGATATGTCATGTATGGTATGTAGTGTAATTTTTCTTACATTATCTCTAAAACGGTTTTATTTTTTACTTTTGATACGTCGCCATGTTGTTCAATCTTCGTTTATGTTTTTTTTTTGATAAATGACCAATCAAGTTATTAAGAAATAATAAGAAAGAGACAGACAATGAGACATTATATTTTATCTCGCTCACACTAATTGGTTTTAAAATTATTTTAGTTGAATGTAGAACGTAATAAAGAAGTTGGTTCTAATAAAGCAATAAATATTTTAAATAATAACTTGATATATATTTTAGTTTATTTAATAATGATACATATTTCAAACCACTTGAGCCAATACAGTGTCGATCCATTTGCGTACAGTACGGCGGATGAGTCGTGGCCACCCTGAAGTTAGATGTGGATGGATGCACAGATTTCATTTTAAGAAGCAGATACTTGAAACATAAATAATAATATAAGTTAAAGCTTTGCTGTACCTTGTCCTCTTTTTATTATTTCCTTCTCTTGTGTCCAATGCGCAAAATTTTAGATAGGCTAACTTCAAGGCGGCCCGACACGTCGTTCGAATTGACCTGTATATTATTAAGCAATAAATGATGGATGTATTTTATTAGAGATTTCACACGTCAAAAGAGTTTTAATAGGTTAATATTAATATGGTTTTTTTATGTCTTAACTATAATTTTACCTTTGCAATTTCAATCTAAATATTTTAATAGAATCTCGCGTTTTATCTCATTTTTTTTACAAAAATAATTTATAAGTGTTTAGGAGGCGGATTCAGCCCTGTAAAAAGTTTATGGTCCTAGGTACCCGAGGATTGACCAAATATGAGTGAGAGCATGAAGTCACTCATGATATATATAACAGGCAAGATTTTGTCATCTAGAAAATAAATTTTATTATAAACTTCCTTCAGAGGATGTGGGCTCGAATTTTTTATATATTTTTTGTTCATTCATTTTTGCTTTAATTTTATTAAGAATTGTTATCTTTATGTAATTGTAACTTTCGTTAAATATATACGAAAAAGCTGCTATAATGTAAATTAGTACTTAAGATTGCTTAAATTTAATTTTTTTATATAATCTATAAGTAAAGTGGTCATAGTATAACTTAAGATGAGATCCTCAAATTATATATATTTTTAATATATCAACAAGTATACAAAATTGTATGATTTTGTAAATTAAGGTTAGGCCACTTTATAACTGATATTACGGCTAATGGTCGATGAATTTATGCCTTTCAATTTCGTAATAAAATTTATGTTGTTATAATTGAGAATGTTGCTTATAACGGTGCTTAACATTGTTTTTTTTTAATATAGAAACCAAATCAACTATTATTAAAGTCAATCAATTGTTAAAAGAAATTGTAATTTTTTTCCATCACAAATAAATCTAATATAATTTAACTTAATGTTATATATATCACAATTTAGAATATATTTTACTTTCTACATTGTTTAACAGATAACTTTTAATATATTAACCAGATCTAAACTTTAAACATTGTTTTTTTCATTATATTTTAATATATTGTAACTATAAGGCCATACACATTTTTAATAAGAATACATAAAATTTCATAGTTTTTGATTTCATCAAATTTCATTAATATTTTCTTATAATTTTAATTATTTATATTATTATTCGTACAAATTATGCATAATATAACATACTTACGCCTAGTCATGACTTAAATAAATACTTAATTGGGTTTTATTTACTACGACACAACAACTCTTAGAGAGAAAGTGAGATAACTTAAAAATTATAATTTGTGAAGAAAAAAAATAAAATATTAGAATATATGTTATTTTTAACATTTATAAAATGTTATTCGTAAACTTATGAAAAAAAAATACTTTTTTAGGAAACGCTTTTTTGAACATTGCGAGATTCAACCCGCGCTTCATGATGTCCGCGCTCTGATCACTTACTTAGCCTCGTACTTCTTATGAAACTACGTTGAGATTCTTATATGGGCGCTTACAACTTAATAAGTTAATGCCATCAATATAAATAAGTTATAACGAGCATATGGCTTAGTGGTCAGAGCGCTTGGACAATATAAAGCGCGGGATCAAATCTTGCAACGTTCAAATGTTTAAGTGTTTTCTAAATAAATTCTATCTATAGGCTTTTGTGCCGGTTTTTATAAAATAAAAAAAATCTTTTTGAGTTTCAGTTACATTTTCTTTCTGGGGGTAAAATTAGGAGATAGCAAATTTGGCCAGGAAATTTGATAATTAATAAAATAAGCAATACATTTTAGTATATATAGTATTTTAATGCTCTATTGAGTGTTACTATTTAGCTTAAAATTATATGTATATATATATATATATATATATATATATATATATAAGTATATTCTGTATATTCTGGATCTTTGTATTGCTTTAAATATTTTTGTAAAGTTTATATTTTTTATATGCATTTTACTATGAAATAAAGTATATTTAGAAATACATTGTTTTCACTTCATTTCTTTGTGAATTCTTACTTTTCGTCATGTTAATGTATCTAAGTACTTTTTAAAGTAGGTACACTTTCCCGGTGATATTTATTACGTGGAGCATAAGAAATGTAACAAAATAATGAAAAAAACTTCTAAATATATACTTAAAATGGATAAACTTAATGTATATAAAAACAAAATACTACACTACAAAAGTCAATCTCAATAAGTTAAGAATACGGTCGGCACCTATTTAAATTTAAAGTTCTATATTGTGAAGGTTTGGTTGGTTGAATAATGGGTCCCGTAAAAATTATAAAAATAACTTTAGGCGGGCGAAGCCGCGTTTGAGTTGCGTTTCTAGTACTGTATAAATAGTCGTTTCTGACTGTTTAATGGTTCAAAATCGGCAGCATAATTGCTACACATGTTACAATGAAAACATTGAAGATAAAGCGAGCGGCATTATTTTTTTTTTAAATAAAACTTATGTATTTTAATATTTTAAATTAAATTTATTTTTGTGAGGAACGGAGAGTCCTAGGTTCCCTCAGCTTGCCCTGCTGTGTGCGGGATGCAGTGTAAAACTGTTTTTTTTAATTATTATTTTTAAAGAACTTATTTAAATTAAATATTATTTAAAGTTATTAATAAAAAAGCTAAATATCAAACATAAAAACAAAACGCACGATGTGATGCGACTTGGTAGTTCTGAAATTGTAATTTTTAACCAAAAATACTAATTGGTATAATTTGGAATTTTTTATTATTTATTAATTTCAAATTATACCAATAAAATTATTTATAAAAGTGCGCGTAAATCATGCGTTTTTCAGAAGTTTTCGTAGTCGAGTGTCTATATCCATAAAATAGTCTAAATTTTATTTGTTTGACATTTTTTTTAATTAATTTCAATCAGTACATATCCATATGTAATGTACTACAATCATTTCATATGTATGGTAAGAGCGTGTTTATCTCTTGTATTTTTTGTAACCAAAATATATTTCACATACTGTATTTATCCTACATATCATTTATTTGATACGTTACTCGATAAAGATTCAAAGTTTAATTTTTTACGATGTTTTTAAAGTATTATTTCTAACTAAGTAGAGAATAATATTTTTTATAAAAACTTAAACGTAGCGGAATTCGAACCCACATCGCCTGGAAACCTTCCAATCGCTTTCCATTAAGCCATGCACGGTCTCATCAAGGGTTCAAATTCTGCAACGTTCAAATTTGTATATTATTTGTTTTTTTTTTTATAATTCTAAGCGCCAGTCGTCGCGCAGGGTAACAAGCTTGTGACTGTAAACATGAGATGTTGTGGGTTCGATTTCCATTGAAGGAAATGAAATATTGAATATTTTCATTTTTTCTCTAGTGTAGAGGCAAACCATAGTATTCATTTCCAACATTCAACAATGCCTCTAGAATGTCTAAACATTTACTTCAATTGGGCATATCCTTATCCATCAGAGAATACAAAAAACGCGCAAAATAAATCTTCTTAACCATCATATTGCCCAAATGTGATATTAGAGAATTTATTGTTATAGAGAAAGTCAATAAATAAATCAATAATACTATATTCTTTTCTCTATTTATATCAATAAATATAAATAGAGAAAAGAATATAGTATTTTGTGGCTTATATCTCGAAAACAGCAAAACTTCGGACCATCCAATATGGGGTAAAAATAGTTGGTAATAACCATCTCTATGGACAGTTTCAGTTTGTCTTTAATTATTCTTTATATAGAAAAGATTCGGTTTCGGCTGAAACTAAAACTAAGGCCGAAGGTCGGTTTTGGCTAAAAATCATGTTCGATCGGACACTAATTATTTCTCCTTCTTAGCTGTATAAAACTTTCTAGGTTGTATGGGCTACCGAAAATACACTAAAAGACTATACTGATTGTTCCTCTTCCTTACTCCAATAGTTAGAACCAATATACCAGATTTTATAAATCCCGAACCCTCGCTAGGGCTTATGAATTACAAAAACATCCGAAATGGAGAAGATGGTGGGAATTTTTTTTACCACCAGAAAAGAGGAGCAAAAACAGCTGTTCTTTCAAAAAAACATGAGGAACTTCGCATGGCATGTATAAAGAGATTAAAGAGTGGTGATAGTGGACGAGACTACTCTTTTTTTCTATTAGACTTTTTTGCTACTTTGCTAGGGATAAAGCGAGATGTTAGAAAATAAGAATAATCGAACAGAAATATAAACAACCTAAGAATATTAAAATGAAATCGTCAAATTTTAGATATCTATTTACACTTACATAAGGTCAAGTAGCTTAGTTTTATACTTTTCTACGTGAAAAGAAAAAGTAATAAAGTATTAAAACAGTATTCATAACCGTTCCTTTCATTTTTGCATAACTCTTCTTTTGAATAGAATCCGAGAAGAGTCCACGAATATAATTTATACTACGTAAACGTTTAGTCATGGTAGTACTTAAAATAATAAATATAAAAAATTAATCAAAATTTAACAAGAACAATCCACGAATTAATGCATTAGAAAAGGGAATGTATCCAAGATCCTCTCTATTTGTCATTGACACTTTCGATACAATGTCATTGTTTCCAACGCGTCCTGTCATTGTTTACCATGTTGCTGGCAATGATGTTACTATCGTTGTTGAATTTATATAAATGATATTGAAACTTTATCAACAACTATAAACGAAATATGCTGGTTACAGTTTTTGTTCATATAAGTATATTTTAACGATTACCGAAATATTTATAATCTAAAATTAGTAGTATCAATGACGATTGATGTGCTAAAATTACGTGATTGCAATTTAAAACTCATCTATGCGTTGCTAAAAGTTCCGTGGCGCCGGATACATCGTCGATGAATAAAGCGCTGCATTATTATAACCCAAAATAAGCAGTATATCTAATATCGTTTCGTAGCAATTTTTAAACCACAAAATTGAGTGGTCAATGACATTATTTTCATTAACGCTTTTGCGGTCGATGTTTGTGTGGTTAAGCCTAAATTATAGTTTTATTATTAAAAACTTTGAATATATATATATATATATATATATATATATATATCTATGTTTAATTTACTATATTGCTTGGCTTTGGGTTCCGCCACTCAGCACGCAATACGTCCAGAGTTCGGTGGAAAATGGATAACGTAGTGTCTAAACAATAGATTCTCTCTGCCTGCACGATATAGCGTGAAGTTGATAATTACTTGATCAATATTCGCTATTTTATAAGCATTATTGATAACGGAGCTCAACACCATGATATGTCTTACTAAAGTATCAGTTCGGTAATCAGTTCCCTCACAATCCTCGCGTTTTCATTACAATCAAACGCCATTAATAACACGATAACGTAATTTCTGTTATTATTTAATGGCAACTTAGTTTAGTGCACAGAGTACATTCTATATACTATAATAGAGACCAAACTTCGGCATCAAAAGTGGTAACATGGATCAACGCCATCTATACGTCTTAGTATCAACTATATAAAAAAGTTATATACATATATGTATATATATCTGTGTATGCTACTATATATACCGTCGTATATATATATATATACTTTTACGTACATATTTTGTTGCACATATATAGATGTAGAAACAGTATACGAAAATAAAATACATCTCCAATTTATTGATTTTATTGAATCACACATTTATACAATAGATTTTAGGGTAATATAATATTATTCGTAGGCAAAACGATATTTGACCGTCGCCTACATCACAGTATGTAAATTTTTTTTTTACATTTTATTCAATAAAATAATTACGATTCAATATATATATAGCATGATTAATAGATAGATAGACAAACTGATACAGGTAATAGAGTAGGTAATTTCCAATTATTTTAACCCCATATAGTATGCACTGAAATTTTACCGTTTCCGAGACATTGGCCATTTTATAAAAATTAAATACCATATATGCATAATCAATTGTTTTTTATTAAAGTATACACTTTAGTAAAAAGCAATTGATTATATAGTATACTAGCGACCCGCTCGCGGCTTCGCCCGCTTATACCACAGAATTATTTACTTAACACACTGAAATATGTTCGTGTTTTGATATACCTATTATGTATGTTTGCAGCGCAATGAAGATTTTTTTAGAGAAAGTTATTAAAATTTTAGGTCGCATTTTTGTATCTCCTATAAGAATCTTCAATTGAATGTTTGAAATAAAAACATAACTTATAGATACTTACAATAAAATCCTAACTCAGAAGATATTACAATTAACAATGTAATAAAACTTGGTCAGTTGGTCTGTTTGTCTGTGCGTTTCTTCACGATAATCTCAGAAACTGCTTAACCGATTTAAATACTTTTTTTGTTTGTATTTTGGCAAACTGCCCTTAAATATTGAGTATTAGTTTTATTTTATTCAGCTTCACGCTGTATACCGCACACAGCAGGTTAGGCAAAGGGAACCTAGTGTTAAGACACTCCATTCCCCACTTTCTGCCGAATTCTGGAGGCATTGCGTGTTGAGTGGCAGAACTCAACGCCGTGCTTAACCTCGACACCAGTGCGACGAAATGGAAATATAAATTTAAGTAAATATTTCATCTCCTCGAGTAGGGATCGAACCCACAAACAGTCAGTTTCACAGTCACACTTCGTGCCGCTGCGCCACGACTG
>JAATLQ010021277.1:0-26370 GCA_013421005.1 Heliconius erato x Heliconius himera | reverse complement strand
ACTGGTTGTGGGTTCGATCCCCACTCGAGGAGATGAAATATTTACTTAAATTTATATTTCCATTTTCTTCGCTCTGGTATCGAGGTTAAGCGCGGCGTTGAGTTCTGCCACTCAACACGCAATGCCTCCAGAATTCGGCAGAAAGTGGGGAACGGAGTGTCTTAACACTAGGTTCCCTCTGCCTACCCTGCTGTGTGCGGGATACAGCGTGAAGCTAATTTAATTTAATTTTTAATTTTAAAAACACGATAAAAAATAGTAATGTAATGCAATGGATTTGGTCTACTACCAAAACCATTTTTAAGAATTATTTATGTATATTGCTCAATAACAAGCAATATAATAATACTGAAGAGAGAAGAGAAGAGCAATATGATTTAACGCGCCAATTTTAGAAAATGGTGGACAACTGATAAAGTCTTGTTGCATTTCCTTTTATCGAAGAAGGATATATCCCGTTAATGGTTTCAATATAACCTACTGTATGTAGTTTAAAGAGCTATTTTGGATACTTTTAGGTCAAATTTTATTGCATATAAAATAATATGGTAAAGTTACAACAATTAAAATTACAACCAGATAGATCACATTCAGATAGATGTTGGAAAAAAAATCGATATTTTTTTTGACTAATAAATTCTTTAAGCAAAGATTTCTTTAAAAAAAAATGTCACACAATTATAAACTCTAACCGCAAAACTCCTCATCCATTCCATTTCTATACATGTTTTCCGTCAACCTACTCACTAATATAAAATTTATAAGGTTAAGCAAAGCCCTCTAGATTAAATGGTTAGATTTTGTGTTATAAAAGATAGTACAAAACATTAAAAAAAAGAATAAATAGGCGTAGTAGGCATCGAAAAAAAATTACCTAAAAATATTATTTGTATGTAAAAAGTTAAATTACACCTTTAAATAAGGCTGCGATATTCTAAAATGTAATTTTAATACATGTATAAAATTCATAAATGCCATGCTAGATATTTCAATGTATACCATTTAAAATAAAATTAAAAAAATATTAAAATTATACAAAAAAACTAGACTTCTTCGCTCTTTTAAGCTTATATTGTTATGTATTATATCCAAATTATACAAAATCTTTACACATAAATCCTAATTTATGTCATTCCGATGCATACCATATATTTTTGTAAAATTTCATCTAAATTCGTTCAGTAGTTTTTGCATTAAAGTGGAACCAACATCCATCTTTACAAACTTACATATTTATAATATTAGTAAGAAATTAGGAACAGTGGAAAGGATATAATGGGATTTCTTAAGATTTATAATAAAGATGTATATCTACCTCGCCATATCCACCATATCCAGATGGCTGCTGGAATCCAGGCTGGGGAGGGGGATAGCCTCCTTGGGGATAACCTCCTTGTGGAGGGTAACCTCCCTGGGGATAGCCTCCCTGAGGCGGGTACCCCGCTTGTGGAGGATATCCACCTTGGGGAGGATAGCCTCCTTGTGGGTAACCGCCTTGGGGATAACCTCCCTGAGGATATCCACCTTGCTGATCTGAAATTTGAAACGATATTTATATATACATGGTTTACTGGGTTTATCTTTAATCATTATTAAGTGTGGTAGGCGCCTCGTTTTACTTTACTTTTATACTTTTTACGTAGCAATATATTTACTTTTTTAAATCTATTGTCTTTAAAGTTATAGGTTAGATTTGCTATACCTATCATTAATGAGTTGCTCTGACAATACAATCTATATTATTGATTTGTATGAATAATAATTAATATTTATTTAACTCCAGCCCACAACCTCTCGCGTTTACTGTCACACGCCTGTGCCCCTGCGCCACGAATGGCCTCGATCTCTTTCACATTATCTTCCTCAGTAATCTATTCTCTACATTTATGACCTTACAGTCACCATATGGATTTTATGTTATATACAAAGTAATGGAATATCGAGATAGTCATGTCATTTATTGTTTAGGTATCCATATGAATGAATTATAAATAATATATATTGATCCACCAGTAAGGAAAAGCGATGTGGGTGCTATTATGACGTATGTTTGTGTTATTATTTGTTTGTTATAAGGTCGTCGTGTAGTTGTATGGTGTTATATCTCTAAATATGTTTAAATATATTTTTTTTCTTCTAAAATTATCCAATTATATAATAATATTATTGGATAATTTTAGAAGAAAAAAAAAGACGAAGCTTTTATTATAAAATAAATGTCAATATAAAATAAACGTGAAACTCGTTATGGAAAAACAAAAATAAAATTCACAAAATAAATTTTGAAAAGAACAACAGGATGGAAAACCATTTTAATCTTAAGTCTGTAAGTGACCAGTCACCGTGAACTACTATTGTAGTAGTTATAGGATTAAAATCGAGCCCAAGTATGTTAAATAATTAAATTAAGCTCCATTTAACTATTTAATTGAATTAATTAGTAACTGTACACACAATGAGCGTAGATTCCAATATATATAGGGGAATATTACTTTACGATATTTCAAGGTATCTATATTTTGTGGTTTAGAAAGACAAATCAATGCGATGAGCAGTTCAACATACAATTTCTCTAAAAGTGGAAATTAAAATGAAATGGATACTTTTCCCTACATATTCCAAATGAAAACGTATGAAAAAAAAACGCGTAATCCGAATAAAGAGATCCTACCTATCACTTCTTTCTCTGTTTTATACATACTTGCACTATCAAAGGATAGATTTTTAGGGTTCCGTACCTTTTAATGGAAAAAGTAACCCTTATATGTTTGTATGTCTGTCTGTCGATCTGTAAAGAGCCTTTATCTCGGGAACGCTTGGAAATATCGAGTTGAAATGCAAACCATGTAATCAGATCTACGGTCCCTTGATTTCTTGAGCACTAGTACAGGAAGCTTTTATTCCTAAAAAAATAGCCTTAAAAGGGGAGGCAAATTTGGTATTAAAGGCTCTATCCAACGCTGGTATCAGATGAAAGAGCTGTGGCTAAGCTATGCTTGAATTTCAGAAAAAGCTCGAGATCTCCAACTTCTGTACGGAACCCTCGGTGTGCGAGCCGAACTCGCGCTTATCCGTTTTTTCCTTAGTAGATCAAGGAATTTTATATCTTGAATTGAAAATAATAACTACTTATTGGCCAACAAAACAATTTATTTTACCTTCATTATGTTATAATAACATAGCAACACTAAAAACTAATCGAAAACATTGAAATAAAAGATCTTATACAACAAAAATCCATTTGAATAATGCGACCGTGGCCTTTTACAGTCAGACAGACTGGCGACTGCAAGTTTAATGGTTTTATCGATTTCCTTCTAAACGGAAGTAGTATGAAAACAATATGTTTAACCAAAACAGAAAATGTAAAAAATATAATAATAATATTAAATTAGCCCAATTTGTTTAGTTTAACGCGTTAATCTCAGGAACTACTAATTCGAATTGAAAAGTTATTTTTTGTCTTTGATAGATTTTTGATTTTATCGAGACAGGACTAAATTAAATCACGTTAATATGAGAGTACTATGTCATACACAAGCCTTAGTTATTTCCATTTTGCCACGGGGTCGAAGCCGCAGATTTAGTTAACTAAATTAGGTTAGTAAGTTGACTCATATAAAGTTTTATCCTTACGTACTGAGTGGTGTTATTAGAATTAGGTAGTTAAGTGTTTATAATTGTTATATTGATATAATAATTATATTAACTGATAGACAAATTCCACCTCAGTCTACCTGTGATCATGAAAAATATTCAAAATATCTATTTCTACTTCTATTCTCTAAATTAAAAGTAGATATACTTAAAACCGAGAAATATTTAAAGTCCTTTTTTATCTTCATTTAGCATTTGAAACGTTTAAACATGTCTGAAACATGTACATCTTTAATTACATTATATTAACCTAAGTTGGATGATGCAGATTCAACGCGAAAAAGAACCTTTTTGAAGCAACATATTTACTTGCATAATGATATGATACAATGTCACTGAAGTAACTGTTAGCACAAGCATACGTCATAATTAGGACCGTGACGAAAACGATTAACTATTCTTTATAAACAAGGAAGGTTATAATTTAAAATAATAATAGCCATTTTACCTTTATTTTCCATTTTCTAACAAAAAACTCACATACACTATTGCACTTGATGTTTTAAATTCAATATCAAAATTATGAAGTACAATTTTGCACTTAAATCACCATTTATCACTTATTTGCTTTACAAAAACACGGAGAGAAGAGTGACTAAATCACATTTTATCACTTATTTGCTTTACAAAAAATATAAAGAAAAGAGTGACTCAAGACTAACAACGTTAACCGTACGAAGGATTCGCATCAACTGCACTAACTGACATACATGCAATTTTTATGTCTTAGAATGTAGGTTTACTATTTTAGCTCTTATTTTTTTTGCATTAGAGCCGAGATTCATATTTTAGCGTGGGAGTTTTTAACACATGCGTACTAAGAAGTAAGTTAATACATCATAAATGGCGCCGTCTTGACGCAGATGGATCAGTTGTGCCTGATTGTACACGACGGTTCTAGGTTCCTATTTTTAAAGAAGCATTCATATCTGTAACAATACTATAAAACTAAAAAGTTTGCTTGTATTCGTTAATCTAATTCTAATTCCTTAATTTTGTGAGAAAGGTCAATCTTTACGTATTTAAATACATATTGGGTTACCTAATTCACCTTGGTTATTTCTATTTAACCACGGTCCCGGGCCGCCGCTAAAAGGTAGTTGGTTAGGTTTCCTTAGCCTCGTTTTTAGTTTCCCTTTCTAGCTTTGTTATACAAAATGTAAGACGTAGTAATCTATATATATAAAAGGACTTGTGCTGACTGACTGAGGTAAGACGCACGCAGAGCCGTAACCGCTGATGGTAGAAACGTGAAATTTGGGCAGATGTTTATTTTCATATTCTGGACATCCACTAAGAAGGGAATTTGAAAAATTTTAACCCTAAAGGGATGAAATAGGGGTTGAAAGTTTGTATGAAAAAAAAAATAATCTCTACCGATTTTTATAAAATTTAAAATTCAGACTCTTAAAAATATTTAATTGAACACGTGTTTCATGGTTTTTTAGAATTCACCCCCTAAGGGTGCAAATAAGGAGTTGAAAGTTTGTATGGAAAAATATGTAAATCACCACCGATTTTTATAAAAAAATTAATTAAGACTGTTAAAAATATTTTATTGAACACGTGTTTCGTGGTTTTTTTAGAATTCAGCCCTAAGTGTCCAAATAAGCGGGCGAAGCCGCGCGCGCCCACTGGTCCTTCAATAAGAAGTATATATTTATAAATAACCAAATTTTGACTATTGTAGTCCGAAAACATAATAAATATTATTTTATTTTAATATAAGTATAAAAACTGTAAAACATTTTTAAAGACAGCAATTAATTTCATCTTCTCAAGTGAAGATCGAATTCACAATCAGTCGATTTTACAATCACATTTTGTACCCCTGCGCCACGACTGACTTCGATTCTTTTTTTTATAATTTTATTAATAATAATAATAAAAAAAGAATACACACACACACATACTTAATGCTAATTTAAGACTTATGTAACTTTTTTATGGATGCTATTGTCAGGAAAGGACCAAATTAAAAAAGAATCATTAAGATCACCCAGTCAAAAATTCTGAGGTAAAAAACACAAAAAACTGTCGAATTAAAGGAGGAGGACTCATCTTTTTCTCTCCTTTTACCTTCTCTTTTCAACAAGTCGGTTAAAATTATTTTAAGATAAACAAAAGATAAGATATTCTATATCTTATCTTTAATTTTATAGAAATAAATCTATGTTAGTGTTAATATAAAAGATAGCTGCCGGCGACGCAACGGTACAGTGTATGACAGTATAATCAAAAGACAACAGTCGTGGGTTCGATTGCCACACCGGAGAATTAACTATTTTCAATTCGTGGCTCTGGTAACAAGACAAAACACGACGTTGGATTACACGATTCAAACCGCAAAGTCCAGAAAATTGGAGGCAGTCTTAACTCTAACTTCTGTGTGCCTATAGCATATATGGGTATATGCGGGAAACAGCGTGAACCCAAAAAATAAGCCTGTGTAAAATATTATAATAAACATAGTACGAGTGTACTTTCACTTGGAATACATTTTTGTGCAACAAGCATGACTTCTGGCTGGCTGGTTACCGTCACCTTGATTAAATATCTAACAACAAAGTATATAACACTATTATTTAAATGTCCACAAGGATATTTTATGTATTTAAATAGAATTCTACAAAAAAAATAACTTATGCATATATTTTTATGGCTGTCCGCACACAGGTGGCGCTGTAGTCCGCACACAGCAGAGAGAACCTGGGAACATACTTTTAAGAGACTCTACTCAGCATTAAGACACTTCTTTTCCCAACTTTCGACCGAATACTTCAGGCATTGCGAGTTTCAGGCATAGAGGGCAGAATTCGCATTTCGCGTCGTATATTATACTAGAGGCCGCCCGCGACTTCGTCCGCGTGGAAACGCTATGATAACGTAACAATATTATCAACATAAGAAATATGGTAACTAAGAATTGCAAAGCTCTAATCATAGGTCTATTGGTAGCTACTGCAGTATGCTCCTATAAACTATATTTAACGATTTTTTTCCTTCAGCATTAACATGCAGATTTTTCGCTTTGAAAACACGTGAGCAAGCCACATAGAGCTGCCCTTGAGAAAAACATGGCGTGTCCAAATGTAGGTCTGCTACCTTCAAGGTTTGACTCTGAGATCACGCATTCAGTTTTCAGAAGCGATAAATGTATATATTCAATTAGGAATCAATCCCGCGGGAACTCCGGGATAAAAAGTAGCCTATATGTTATTCTGGGTCTTCAGCTACCTACATACCAAATTTCATCGTAATCGGTTCAGTAGTATTTGCGTGAAAGAGTAACAAACATCCATACATACTCACAAACTTTCGCATTTATAATATTAGTAGGATAATTTTCGAATGAAAAATAGTAGAGACGTGAACCTGTGTTATTATCTTGTTTGTGTAATTATTTAATATTGTTGTGAAGTATATAAGTATATTGTTTGTGAAGTGTATAAGTATTTTCTATAGAAAAATCAACAACAAACATGGAGATTAAAAAAGTTAGTGTAAAGATCCAAGTGATGTGACACAAGTTTTACTTAAAAGGACCATTACATATTGATTGGAATTAAAACTACAACCCTCGCGTGTATTAAAAAAAACCAAACACGATATGACGGCATTAAAACCACATTTACAACAATAAATATCTTTTCAGTGACCAAAATAGCTTTTAATCAATTTAATATGTCGTTTTTAAGCTTATGACGTTTTCATATGTAGATTGTAGTCATGTATCAGTGATTCAGTATGTCAAAGTTCAACACCCACGTCTATAGTCCGGGACTTTCCCGAGATATCATAATATGAATCACTTGTTCTAATAAACAAAGAGATAAGTGCCATTTATTTACGACTTTTATTATGCAAGTAGAGGTCAGCCAGTCAGTCAGTGGCGCGCCAGGTTGTGGGTTCGATTCCCACTCCTAGTGGTCCCAGTGTCTTAACACTATGCTGTCTATCCTGCTACAGCTGCTTAGTAGCTCAACCTTCGCTTTGTTGGTCAAATAGAAATAATGATGTATTCTCAAGGTATCCTGTCGTACCGTCGTGGAACATTCATGGACGCTATTAATATATCGTATTGTTTGTTTCAATTAATATTATAAAATCATATAGACACGCAGTTAATTATCTAAGCTTCTAAATACTAATATCATAAAGCTGAAAAGTTTATTTCGTTGAACGCGCTAATATCAAGAACCATTGGTTCAAATTGAAAAAATATATATATTGTTTTGTATATTCTATGTATCAACGAAAGCTCTTAGTTATTTTCATTCAACCACATGTGAGATATCGCAAGTAAAAGTGAGTCACTACAAAAATTGTAAAAAGAAACTGATGATATATAAGTTTATGAATGCATTTGTTTTTTCTAAAAAATAAAACAAAACGCTGACAACTTAACTACAGTAATTGTTTATTCATATATCTTTCAACAGATTGCATAAGAAAATCGACTTTAACAGGTATATTAGAGGACCGTGAGAAAATGTTTTATTTAAACAAGTTCTTATTTCAAGAATTTATATTCTTAAGAGTATAAGAATAAATTATCAAATTATAATATTTCACCTTTATAACTAGTCTAGTATAGACAACGTGGTTGAGTTTTACATATTTACTTAAGAATAAATTTTATGTTATTTTTTATATTTATGTTCCTCTATAAAATTTCTGTCGTCTGTCTGTAATCTAAATATTGAGATGAGGTCAACAACCTGTCTGCGTATCTATATGCTATTGATAAGTTTCAGAATAAAAGGAAAACTGTACTTTTGTAATATCATGTTTTAATATCTAGTTTTATGAAGAGTTTAATGAAGATATTTTTGAACACACTTAAATAGATAAATAAATGTTTAGATAATGTTTTTTTTTCCATTAGTACTTAAACATAGTGTACTGGGATTAAACCCACTACCTATGACTAAGCAATGAGAGTAACATACCAATACCAATTGAAAATGAGAAGGGAACATTGTAAATAAATTATATATAAAAAAATTACACAAGAATTGTATAGTTAAGCTGTTATATGAGCAAAGTATCCACTATTTTACCACTTAAGATAATCATATTACAGTTGTAGTAGGTCTGATTTACAGATGCACTTTAAAGTGTCAATTTATTTCACATTTGCTATTTATATGACAAAACTTCCTATATTTTAAATAAACTTAATTTTTATTTATATTTCCCTGCTCTAGTAAAGTAGGAGAGGCTTTGAGTTTTGCCACTCAACAGGCAATGTCAAACGAAAAAAGAAGGGAACAGAATGTCCTAACAGTGCATCAGCTTTGCTATAGCCATAGCCATAGCTTGCTATGTGAGAAAAAGTCTAAAGTTGCGAATACTTTTTTCTACATTGTTAATATTAATAATAATAAATTACTAAAGTTACTATTGTGCATTAAATGTATGTTATAATTGCGATCCGCCATATTGTGAGATAATTTAGGCGTCAAACTGAAGTGTGCATATATAAGATATTCCTCAACAATCTCATGTAACTACTCAAAATAGTGATAGTAATGAAAGTTTGAACTTATTTTTTTTAAATCATTTGTTTTGTATAAAGTATGACTGTAAACACAAGTGTTGTAAATTCCATAGAATCATTAAATTCAAATTATTTTCATTTACCCACTCTATTAGACAAAGTGCAGTGTTGAGATCCACCACAACATTCAAAGTCTCACAAATTAGGAGTCAGTCTACTAAGTTATATCACAGAATAAAATCATAATTTACATCTAAAATGTTATATGAATTTGTATAAGAGCAAGTAAATGATAAATTGTGTTTATACATCCACACATAGCTTAGTGCTAAGAAGTATATTTACATCAAGTGTAAATATAAGCAAATCCAATATATAAACAAATAAATATTAGTATTTGTATAATATTAGTGAATACTAAGAAAGATTTGAAAGTATATGACAGGTTATATTAAAAAGATCTTTTGTAATTGTATTAAAATAACCCTTCCTTAGTCGGGAAAAACTTAGAAAACAAAAAAATATATATGGAACACTCTTTAAAAATTTACTAACATTTATTTGCATGTGAGGAATATAAGTATTTTTTGCATACTGAGAAAATAGCAACAATAAGAGCATTAAATGTGCAAACCTTCATAGTATAATAGTGCTTTAGCTTTAATGAACATTAATTAAGTATAATCAAATTATGAAAAGTTGTTTTAATGAAAGAATTTGATATTGTTATGCAATAATGTACAAATATTTAAACCAAAATTTTAAGTTCTTTTTTAAAAATGAGCTTCATGCTGTATCTCACCTATAGCAGGAGCAGGCAAAGGGAAATTATTGTTTACAACACTATCCTACCACCCACAAGCTAGCTTTCAAGACATGGGAGTCAAGAAGGGTATCTTAAGTCTGCTTATTGTTTTTTGTCATTTAAATAGAGAGAGGAAATGAAAATTCGACATTCCTATAAGTAGGATTCAAACACAAAATCATATGTACACTGTAAATGTAATCAGATGCTATGATGTTGAATCACAATAGCCTACTACAATAACACTATAAATGTTAATATTAAATTATGAGTAAATGATATTTCTATAGCACTATCTGTGGAATCATTAATGCATAACAAATAGAAAAAAAAAACAAAGAATTTGGACAATGACACAGGGTGCACAACATTCAATTATAAATACATATAACCTCCAGGATAAACTCCTTGATTCTGCCACATTGTCCAAAGCAAAAAACTGTAAGAAAAAAAATATTAAATATTAAAAAAAATATACATACACATTGTGTTGTAATTTGGTTGGTCAGATGTGTTTATCTTTTCAGATGCCGTTTTGACAACACTTCACAGCACTTACAGGTTAAAAGGGGAATGCTGGAAAAAGATATAATTTTTAATATAATTAATTTTAAAAGTAACAAAAGAAACATATGTAACATAAAGATTTATAAAAAAAAAATAATTCATAAGATAATGATTTTATATTTATTTTTCTTGTGGCAATTTTTTGTTTTGATAGATCTTTTGATTTAGTATTCAGACTTTCATGTGCATTTACAAAATATAAATTATACATTTCTAAAATGTTAAAATTTATAAATAAATGTATGTATATTTTAAGTATATATGAAATAAGTTTTTTAGTTTTAATTACGATAAAAATTAAGCATAATTATCTTAGTTATGGGTAAATTAAAAGTAACAAATTAAGTGTCATCACAATCAATTTTTATCTTTAATGTTTGTTTATTATGATTTCATATTGTGATAAATGTTAGATTAATTAATAAGCAGACTTACTTTCAAATCTGCTATTGTAACACACAACACTGTATTTTTAAATTATTTTAGTAAAACTTTCAAGAAAGGTATATTTAGAATTCTAATTTATTTGAATTTTAAACACACATAAAAAGTCTTAGAGCTTTTAATTTATTGTTATAAAATTTTACAACAGAAATTTAAAAATAGACCATTTTAAAATATGTCTGTATAAACATAACCAGCTGTTTCAGGTTTTTTTTTTAACAAATAAATGAATCATCTAGCAATCACCAATCACACTGACGCAATAGAAATCTGTTTATAATAATATTAGTATATTTTCGCAAATATTTTGAGTAAAATTATAGGGACTATAGCAAAAATATGCAAGCATTTAATAAAAATACTACCCAGGCTCTGGAAAGTACTAGACTACAAAATGAATGGCGCAATCATCGATTTTACTTGTCCAATAATAATTACTCTCACCTTGTCTAAGCACTCTCAGTCCAAAGGAGAATCAAAGTTAAAGAATACACTAGCACAAAGAGAAGTAAGACACTTTATTTGATTAAAACAACGAATGACCTTACTTAGTCGTTAATTTAGATATTTTCGGTGTTACACTGTGACTTCATTAATAATTTGTAATAAAACGGGAAATGTCAAATCAACTTGTGTTGGTGCGGCCATTTGTAAAAAATATTTTCATTTTCAATCGACAAGTAACTTAATGGAAGCAACCTGGGAACTGGCAGTTCTCCTACGATTTTGATTTTTAACAAAAAAAAATCTCCGTGTATAGTTGAAATTTTATTGTGAGATATAAGCTTTTGACATTATAATGCACAATTCCTCCAGATCTTTGATACAATGCTTCCGAAGGACATCTGAAGTGTCCCCCTATTTCTTTTACTCACTTTTCCTTTATAAATCTTTTTTGCTATTCTTTCATTAGCATTCATTCGCATTCGCATACACATTTCTTCTATATTCTTACCGCAAAAGTGTGATAGATTTATAACTAGACGATCAGTGTGTTTGAGGTCAAGTTATGGTCACGCGAGTGCTTAGGATACTGCCCTAGGAACAGACGAATATGTAGTTTTTGCTAGAATAAGGGGTCTGTTTTTAATTTGAGGCAGCCGCGCGAGGCGTCCAAACTCAGAGTTGAATCATCGCATAAAAAGCTATAAGTTTTAAGATCGAAGAAGTGGTTCCAAAATATTAAATACCTATAAAAAACAGGAAATGGAAATACTGAAGTATACACTGTCAATATACTTAAAAATTATATGAGGGAAGCGGCAATAGAAATATGTAGTAAATAAAAATGAGGCTTTAGCAAAAAGCATGACCAATGATGGGATTATGAAGTGAAAGACACTGTAGAGATAAGAAAGCATGTTAGGATCATAAGACCTCGGATAAATCTTTTTTAAAAAGAAATAGAATACGCTACAAAAGCATCGAACGAAAGTACTAATAAAGATGAAACGTGAAAATTCTAAGAAAGAAAGGGATAAGGGTCCCCAACGATTGTCAGTCCTAAGATGCAGACCACCATACGTTTCTATAAAAGCAAAGGTTCACAGACACTGCAAGCTAGAGGGCTATCAATTTCATTATCTTGTATAGTAAAATTTGCACTACAATATTAACAAAGAGAATGAAAGAAAGATCCGAAAGATTAGAAAAGCTGTAGTTGAAAGGATATTTTTTTTATACCGTTAAGTTTTTTCAGCGTTAAAAATAGGAAAAGACGTTTGATAGAGGTGCAAGACAAATACTTTGGGAGACTGACCCGTTACAATATCAGCGGACCGTTGTTGAAAAGTCTGTTTATTGAGATCACTCAGCTTGTGTTAGAAAGGAAAAGCACGTTGCCTTGGTATGACATCCAATCGAATATTAAATAAGGTTGCGCCATGTCAGCTTGTTTGTTCATTTTATATTTAGCTGTCTTCAAGGAGTGGCAAAAAGTGACATGGGCGTAAAAACTTCCCTCTCAAACGAAAGTCCACTCTCAAAGAAGGAAAGTCCACTCTCAGAACCTGTTCCTGCATTTGAAAGAAATTAAGAAAGGACGCAAAGGCACATTGTTGTCTTAAACAGAATAAACGTTGCCTTAGTTGTTTTGATGAGACCGTGAAACCTCAGAATAGTTGACGTTTGGCCGTACATATTGCAATGCAGGAGACCTGGACATGGACACCGACGATGATAGCAAAACGTGGGTACTATAGAAGTAGAATGAAAGAAACATAAGATATACAACTTCAAAAAACACAAAAACCATTGACAATAAATCCCTCGTAACTACTTAGCTGTGTAAAACCTCCTATGTTATAACCCCGAAGTTTAAATTGGCTTAATTGGCGGTCTTTGAAGGGTATACTTGTAAGTATACCCATCAAAGACTGCATCAAAATTGTCAAGTGGAAGTTTTAGGATAATAATAGGCCTATAGAACTACTAAAACATTATCTTACATGTAGATTTTATAAAAAAAAGATGACATTGCTATGGGTTCGCCAGGGGCCCTGGTAGTAGAAGATATATACATAGAAGATTTCGAGGATCTGCACCATGTCTACCTAGGATATATAAGTTACGTTGATGATATTTTTACAATTTTAATGCTAGACAATATCTATATAATCCTAAAGTACCTCAATACTATTAATTATAATATTCAATACTATATAATATAATGAGGCCAGTCGTGGCGCAGGGGCACAACGTGTAACTGTAAAATTGACTGGTCGTGGAAATGAAATATTTATATTTTCATTTCTTCGCTCTGTTGTCGAGGCAATGTGCCGCGTTGAATTTCACTACTCAGCACGCAATGTCTCCAGAACTCGACGGAAAATGGGGGACGGAGTGTTTTAACACTAGGTTTCCTATGCCTACCCTACTGTGCGCGGGATACAGCGTGAAGCTGATAAAAATAATATATAATTCAGAATCTTATTACATTACTTTTATTTAGAACACATCTCTGATGTCAAGAATAAACATGAATCCAAGTCAGCTGCGTATGGGTAAAGAGTGGATAAGCACAACCATTAATTACACCAGGTCGTATAAATCCCAAATCCTCGCTAGGCAGAATATATATATCGCAAGAATTCTTTTTAAGTAATTTTTATTCAATGGTTAATTATAGTCATTATAATCATCATGAAAACAACAAATTAAAATCATGAAAACTATAAGATTAAAATAATCTTTATTTCAAACATCATGCAGTAATATAATGTACTAATTATTAAGTACCATTACAGTTATGGTATAAAATATATGTTATAGATATATATGGTCATAAAATAAGAAACAGAACAGAACAGAAGATTCTGTTCTGTTCTGTTTCTTATTTTATGGCTTTTAGGATGTTATATCTTCTTTAAATATATATCCTAAATCCTAATGTCAAATGTAAGTGACAAATGTCAAAAAGCTGTTGGAAAACTAACCTCACTTTGCAAAAAGACAAATATTTTTGAACTAATTTTATTGTAGAGAAACATAAACAATGAATTTTTTATTTAAAGAAATATGCTGTCCACATCATTCAGGTACAAAATATTTATGTACTAATATCACCTATCTAGTACTAGTTTTTTAAGTATTGTATTTTTATTTTTATTTAATCTCTGAATTGGAAACACTTAATAAAAGAGTTGTATTTTGTAAATTACAGTGATAAGACGTTCATTGAGTACTAGTTCAGCGTTGTGTAGCCAGAGATGGAGAGTAAAGCAAGGGTTGTCAGCCAATCGTAATGCTGAAGGAGTCCTCACTGATGCACCTGACTATACATTTTTGGATGGAAGACCTACGCCTTTACTGGTTATTTTTATTTTATTTTTTATCTTCTCTTTACTTTTGTGGGTGTCCCAGGGATAGCAAATCCTTTTACATCCTGCTCAAAATAAAAACTATGTATATTTCGTGGGTTGTAATTAAAATGTATATTTATTTTCCTTTAAGCTTCATACTGTATCCCACATGTATCAGGGTAGACAGAGAGAACCTAGTGTTTTAAGATATTTTGCTCCGCACACACTTACTCTTTTCATTTGAAAATTGATTGAAATTGAAGAATGGTATATCTTGACGCTATATTTTTTTAATTTACATAAGTATATGCAAAGTAAAAGCTAAAAAATTCAATACTTTATTAGAATTCATGTTTAATGATAAGTTGGCTGTAATATTTTTTCTCTAAATACAGATATATTTTTTTTAAAGCTGTTGATAAAAGTTCTATCCTAATATTTTAATTAAACTTTTTTGTTATTACAGCACAAACAAAAGAAAAGGATGCTTTTACAACAAGATTATGCAACAAAAATAGTAACATTATGTTCAGAATTGGATTTTGCTAAACAAAGATACCAAGACATGCTTAATTCTAAAGAAGAAGAAAAACAACACATTATAAAGAATAGACTCAAGCCCAAAGGAAAAGCAATGAGGAAATAAATATGTGTTGTAATTTTAAGTATAATTTGTTTGTTAGCTAATTAAATATTTATAGAGTAAATGTAATTTTTATTTTAAAATTATTAAGTTAGTAAATTGGGCGTTTTTGTGGCACAGTAGATGTCTTATGTTTATGCAGTAGCTATGAATTAAATTTCCACTAGGACTGGGACTATTGAAATTATTTTTATTTCTACATTCTGATAGACATGATGACTTGTTGTCCGTGCCTTTTTTATTCTTGATTGGTTAAAGTTGTTGGTTTCTTTTCAAAATGTGAAGTGAACATTTATACTTTGAAAGTCGTGTAGGGTATTAGACCAGTAAGAACACTTACTGGTCTTAGTTTCGATGATTACTACAGACTCGAGTTCATAACTCATAAATCCCTAAGATTCCTTGGTGATGCGCGAGTCCACCCTCCCCCCCCACCCTTTTCGTGCCCTGATTGCCCTGAAATTTCACAGTTTTTAGTAAAATTGTGTGAACTAAGTAAAAGTAAAAAATAAATAAGCTCAAACACGATCTGTCTCCCTTAGTGCAGAAATCTTTTTAAACATCCGTCTCCATCGAGAAATGAGAGAGATATCGAGAACTACAGGTTCTATAAGGTTATCAATTAACACCAGTCCAAATAAAACGAGTCCAAAGGCGACCGTCGTACCTACCTACCTTTCTTAGTTCAGAAATCCAAAAGGATTTGAGAAAGACAAAGACAATAAGTCCTTATCCAAATTTCAGGTCAATAGGGCACTGGGAAGAGTCTCAAATTGAGCTTGCATTATTTCACAAACACTAACACACTAGGGAATTCTAGTCTTGGCGCAGGGGCACAAAGTGTGTTGCCAAATCGATTGATTGTGGGTTCGATGCCCACTGGAAAAAATTAAACATTTATTTAAATTAATATTTTCATTTCTTCGCTTTGGTGTTGAGGCAAAGCGCGGTATTAACTTCCGCCATTGGCCATCTTCCGGTCTCATCTACAGTCTCTAGATTTTTCTTAGTGGTGTACTAAATTTTATAAATCTACTACGACATATTAATATATACACCTAATGGTGGATTGTGCAAAATTTTGTAATCAGCCATTTATCTAGTTGCGGTGCCTATTTTGAATTTCATTGATATCATAATTTCAGGTCTCAAATTGAGCTTGCATTATTACACTCTAACACACTAGGGAGGTCAGTCTTGGCGAAGGGGGACATAGTGTGCTGAATAATCGACTGGTTGTGGGTTCGATGCCCACTCGAGAAAATGAAATATTTATTTAAACTTATATATTTTCGTTTTTTTGCCTCAACGAGGCAAATCGCGGTGTTGAGTTCCGCCACTTAATACGCAATGCCTAAAAAATTCGGGGAAAAATGGGGAACGGAGTGTCTTAACACTATGTTCCCTTTGCCTACCCTGCTGTGTGCAGAATACAGCGTGAAGCTGATTTAATTTAATTTTAACTAATACACTAAAACGGGATGTTAAATAGAACATTGCAAAATCTTAGAAAGGCTAGGCTTACGCAAAAATTTAGTATTCAATCTTTATAACATATAGCAGATAAATAAAGAAATATATGCAGGTGTAAAAAACATGTTGCCTCCTGTGAGGTTTGAACTCACGACCCCTGGTTTACGAGACCAGTGCTCTACCACTGAGCTAAAGAGGCTTGCTATTTTAGGCTGTTATTATGAAGTATACTATTGTCAATATTTTATCCTTAATTGTTTCTTATATCTTACAGCGTAATGGTAATTCTGTTTTCGTTCAAAAAAGGAGCATTAATAATAAGTATTTTTTATCTGTACTAAGTACACACGTATAGGAAGTTACTAAGCGGGCTTAGCGTATGATATATATCAAAATAGCCTACGTTAGTGTACAAGCCTCTTTAGCTCAGTGGTCTTGTAAACCAGGGGTCGTGAGTTCAATCCTCACATGAGGCAAGACTTAACTTGAATTTAATTTTGAATAAGTGCATCGTATTGTGTATTTTTTTTATACAGATGTGTATAATATGAGAAAATAGGAGTGATTTTGTTATGATCATACATCTTTGCTTTTTTTGGGTGCAAAAGGAGAATCAGTAAAGCTGTAAAAACACTTATAAATGATTATAGATCATGTGTGAGATTCATTTTATTTTAATATAAAATATATTCAAAACACAAAATTTGTCTGAACAGTCGATCGGCGCGGCGTTAGTTTACGCTACCGCTAATGTTTATAAAATGGACAGATAGTGGAGAATTTATAAAATAACTAACGACACGTGAAAATAAAAAACGATTTATTATACGTACTTAATGATAAACAATACGGATAATGATAAGAAAAGGCTTTACGCTTTTGCTCGCATACCAGGGTTACAGGTAGGATTAAGATACTCCGTTCCCGACTTTTCACCTAATTTTTGAGATATTACGTATCGAGTGACAGGATTTAACGCCAAAATCAATGTTAAACCATCAATAAACTTCTATATATTTGTTCTAGGTGCAAAAAAAAATAATTGAATTGTATTTTAAAATATGTTTTTAGGGAAACTACTATTTAATTATTTTTATATTTGTACAAACTATTAGTAACCTTTTCAATGATCTCATTAAAAGCCACTTTAATAAATTATTGTAACTTTATTATATAAAGAAAACCAAAAAATAAAAACGGATACATTCAAGTATTGTTTGCCTCCTGTGAGGATTGAACTCACGACCCCTGGTTTACAAGACCAGTGCTCTGCCACTGAGCTAAAGAGGCTTACGACAATAGTTTATTTATTGTTAGACATATTTCAATAATAGACCAGCAACGTATCACGAATAAAAACAGCTTTTCCTGTATGGCAAGGTTGACAGTGGGAACCTAGTGTTGAGACATTTGTTCGCCAATTTCTCTTCAATTTGGCGGAATTCAACGTACGCTTATTGTACTATAATTATTAATAAAAGGAAATTTTCATATTATTAGTAATTATAGTAAAATAAATAGTGTTTAAATGGCTGAAAAGTTTGACTGAGTGTCTGAAATTGCTGTCTCGGTATTATTATTTTTTGTCTTTGCGTCTTTAATTGGATGAAAATTGGAATTTAGAGTTTATTGACATTACTCACTATCTATCCTACAGACGATGTATAAAAAAAATAGAAAAGTCCCCTCTTGACAGGGGCACAAAGTGTGACTGTAAAATCGACTGATTGTGTGTTTTATCCCTACTTGAAGAAAAGAAATATTTATTTACATTTATATTTCCATTTCTTCGCTCTGGTGTCGAGGCAAAGCCCGGCGTTGAGTTCCGCAACTCAACACGCAATGTCTTCAGAATTTGGCGGAAAGTGATTTAGCTAATTTAATTTTGATTTTAATATTTTTTTTCCTCTTCACAGATTTTACCGCATCTCCTCCTTCTCTGTTTATTGTTAATACACTCAGTTCCTCACTTTCCGCCAAATTCTTAAACGATTATTCCGCCGGATTACAGTAGTCCGTGGTCTCGGGTAGACCGTCTACTCGTGACCACGGACTACTGCAAAGTGTTCGAAACGTCGGGTTGCCAAAAATATATAAATCTAGATATACGCGACTAATTCGGTTAAAATACTTTCATTTTAAATGAAACGAATTAATTTTCCTCAATGAAACGTGAAGCCACTACCGTCGCGTTTACATTGACTATCCCACTGTGCCACATTCGTCTTAAGATATAAATTTTAATTATCATAAAGATAGGTCATTGCTCTGTAAATAAATAAACATATTGTATGTCAAAGGCCACGATAAGAGTTATGACAACTATTCAACAAACATAATATTTAACATAATAGATCTTTTTGTACTGACAATTATTATATTAAACTATAAAAAAAATCACATGCCTCCTGTGAGGTTTGAACTCACGACCCCTGGTTTACGAGACCAGTGCTCTACCACTGAGCTAAAGAGGCTGACGTTGTTAAGTCTCGTTTTACAAGTCACATAATAGTTCATTAATTTCAATAGAGGTTGGTAGTAATGAGTGGATATATTTTAATTTTATGTTCGTTCGTTTCTTTTATTTGATGTTTGAAGAAAGTCGTAGCGCAGGGACATAAAGTGTGACACTGTAAACGCGACAGGTTGTGGGTTCGATTTCTATTTGAGAAAATGAAATATTTATCATTTGCATTTCCACTACTCAACAGGGAATGCCTTCAAAATTCGGCGAAAAAAGGGGAACGTAGTATCTTAACACTAGATTCCCTCTTCCTACCCTTCTGAGTGCGGGATACAGCGTGAAGTCAAAAATCGTTTATTCAATAAATCTTGACTTTTCGTACCTTCAAATACCTCTTAAAATAGCTTCAGCTTTTTTCTTCGGACCGGGCTCTGCTATACTAGACAGTCTCTATACTTAGTGTAAACTCATTCTGTTTGCCACTTTCAGTCTAATTTTCGAGATATTGCATGTTGAGTGGCGTAATTCATTAGTCGACCAGAGAGAGTAAATTAAAATAATATTTAACTATAATATAATAACTGGATAAAGATCAAGCTACCTTAATACAGTATGATACAGTTAAATGGCGAAATCTTATCACTTGATGACTAACTAAATAACCTAACTCTTCTAACTCTACTAACTAACCGACTAACTGACTAACCGACTAACCGACTAACCGACTAACCGACTAACCGACTAACCGACTAACCGACTAACCGACTAACCGACTAACCGACTAACCGACTAACCGACTAACCGACTAACCGACTAACAGACTAACCGACTAACCGACTAACCGACTAACCGACTAACTGACTAACCAACTAAACGACTAACCGACCAACCGACCAACCGACCAACCGACCAACCGACCAACCGACCAACCGACCAACCGACCAACCGACCAACCGACCAACCAACCAACCGACTAACCGACTAACCGAAACTTTTTGTCGAATTATATTATAAATAAAAAATTAAATTAAATTAGCTTCACGCTATATCCCGCACACAGCAGGGTAGGCAGAGGGAACATAGTGTTAAGACACTCCGTTCCCCACTTTCTGCCGAATTCTGGAGGCATTGCGTGTTGAGTGGCAGAACTCAACGCCGCGCTTAACCTCGACACCAGAGCGAAGAAATGGAAATATAAATTTAAGTAAATATTTCATCTTCTCGAGTGGGGATCGAATCCACAACCAGTCGGTCGGTTTTACGGTCACACTTCGTGCCGCTGCGCCACGACTGTGGTGTTGCCAGAAGAATAAAATGAAGTTAATTGACTGAGATATAGCATCGGTCCAATTTAAGCGCCGGTTTTTTTTTTTTTCTTAGAGTATTACGCTATGATATTGGTATCAAGATTTTTTTTTTAGATATGGATATGTTCTTTATTTTTGTAGAAAATTTTTTGTTTCATCAGTTTCTGCAGTGCACACAATGAATGACAGTCTATCCCTACCTTTGTACACCTTGGGTTACATTATTGAAATTTTAGTAAGGGTTTAAGTTTTTCAGAAATAAATATAGCCTATGTTACTTAGTGATAATGTAGCATTCTAATGGTGAAAGTAATTTTAAAATCGGTTCAGTAGCCTTTATGTTTATCCACTACAAACATACAAATCTATCCTCTTTATATAATAGTATCAAGTGTAATAGTATATATGTATATATATAATCACATTATATTTATTTAAATTGTACAAAATTAAAGTATTACTTGTACTCGTTTCTCTCTAATAAATATCGTAAAGCTTTTACACGAAAGCTCATTTCAATTAGTTATAAAAGCTCGTTGTAGGTGAGTGCTTTAACAACCAAGTGCCTGTATAGTGTACATACGTTTTAGGGTATTATAAGTTGTAAATGTAAAGTATTGCATTTTGAAATATAATAGAATTTTTAAATAAAAAAAAATATTTGAAAAAAAATATAAAAATATTCTTTTACTTTAAATAATCTTCTAGACTATAGTTTTCTATAGTGTAATAAGTTGAGAAAGTTGAAATTTTTAAACATTTATATTTTTGATGCATAATCATCGTTATTTCAGTTAGATTTTATTGTATAGAAATAATGCACATCAAATAAATGATAGACAGAATCTAGGTACCTTCTTCTACTCAAAGGAATTATATCCAAAATTTGAAGTAGTTCCTAAAGAAAAATATCTATTAAAATAATAGGTTAATTGGCAGTTTCATCTTTACCACTGTATAAATAATAAGTTGTTACTTATAATATAAGGCCAGTCGTGGCGCAGCGGCACAAGATGTGACTGTAAAACCGACTGGTTGTGGGTTCGATCCCCACTCGAGGAGATGAAATATTTATTTAAATTTATATTTCCATTTCTTCGCTCTGGTGTCGAGGTTAAGCGCGGCGTTGAGTTCTGCCACACAACACGCAATGCCTCCAGAATACGGCAGAAAGTGGGGAATGGAGTGTCTAACACTAGGTTCCCTCTGCCTACCCTGCTGTGTGCGGGATATAGCGTGAAGCTGATTTTATTTAATTTAATTTTTAATTTGTTACTTATAATTTCCCTAATTCACGTGACACGAGACGGCACTGTGAATTACATATTTATAAATGAAGCAACTTAATTACGGAGAGCTTTTAAATATTTCAACAATATTCTCTTGCTAAGTAATTTTTTTTACTTGCCTTCTGGGGTTGGTGATTTTGGGTTCAATGTCCAAGGAAAGTGTTAAATTTTAACTACTTAAGCTTAGTTTCATGGCTGCTGATGCTGAGCTCTCTAACTCCCGGTCACTGTACCCATTAAAAATGAACTGTGTATAAACAAAGAACAATATTTAACAAGAAAAGAACTATTTTAGTATAAGATTCTTAATACACCACCTATTGCCATTAGCCTCTTTAGCTCAGTGGTAGAGCACTGGTCTCGTAAACCAGGGGTCGTGAGTTCAAACCTCACAGGAGGCATTAGTGTCTTTTTTTGTCGAATTATATTATAAAACTGTAAAATATTATATTTAATATATTATAAGCTTTAAAATCATTTAATATAAGTATTTTTTCTTTGGGCGCCGCTATGATTCTATTTTTATATAAATATAATAAAAGAGTATTTTTTAATATTTCGTAATAGGGAAGTATTTATTATAAAAAATTTTAAATATAAATCCGATCTATAATAATTAAAATATTGCTATTTTCTAAGTTGTGGGTGTTATACTATTTTATTACTATTTCTGCATATGGAGTCGGAGATATGCAATGTCTTGAAAATATTCTCTCTTCTTTTCTATAAAATAAAAATTCTTCTATGATTTATTTGCAAGTATATTGGTAGTAAACTTAATAATCATATGCGTTATATGTAACATAAGTATCAGCCTCTTTAGCTCAGCGGCAGAGCACTGGTCTTGTAAACCAGGGGTCGTGAGTTCAATCCTCACAGGAGGCAATTGAATTATATTTTGAATAAAATAAAATTTTCGAGAAAAACTTTATTTTGTTTTTAAAATTTTAATTCCTTTTGTTTTTTTAATTAATGTTTTCATATATAAATTCTTTTTTATAAGTTATAAATGGTTAAACGATAAAGTTCAAAGCGTATTTTGAATAAAATAAAATTTTAGGGAAAAACTATATTTTGTTTTTAAAATTTTTAATTCCTTTTGTTTTTTAAATTAATGTTTTCATAAATAAATTCTTTTATAATTTTTTTTTAAATGGTTAAACGATAAAGTTCAACGCTATTTATAAAAAATCTCGTATTATAATAGTTGGCCGTAGATTAATTAATAATTATTATACAATTATGTACGTCGTTGAGTTCCACTACTTAACACAACACCTCAAAAATTCGGCGAAAAGTGAGGAACGAAAGTGTTTTATAACGATCGGAGTGTCTTAACATTAATTTCCCGGGTTTCTTCCTCTATTGAGGCCAGTCGTGGCGCAGCGGCACGAGGGCTGTAAAACCGACTGGTTGTGGGTTCGATCCCCACTCGAGAAGATGAAATATTTACGTAAATTTATATTTTCATTTCTTCGCTCTGGTGTCGAGGTTAAGCGCGGCGTTGAGTTCTGCCACTCAACACGCAATGCCTCCAGAATTCGGCAGAAAGTGGGAAACGGAGTGTCTTAACACTAGGTTCCCTCTGCCTACCTTGCTGTTTGCGGAATACAGCGTGAAGCTGATTTTTTTTTCCTCCTCTATGTGTGGAATACAAAATGAAATGGAAAAAAAAATATTTCACCTATGGTTTTTTTATATAAATTTTCTACTTTATGATCTCGAGATGCTTTACTTTATAAAGAGCATGTTCTATTGAACCCACTTCCTTGATCTTATTAGTGTGCGTACAAATTTAGTATAAGAAATTCAGGATAATATATTTTGTTATTGCAAATATCAATTTTAATAGCTTGAGACCGTTGGTGGTCGTGGTGCTTTTTACTTCTTACTCTAAATGCGAAGGATGTGGATTCAATCTACTACAGAGTGATTATAAATAAACTAAACGCTGTATTCCGCATATAGTAGGGTTCCGGGTTCCCTTCCTATTAAGACCCTTCCGTTTCCCACTTTCCATTAAATTCTAAAGGCATTTCGGGTTGAGTTAAACTCCACCAGTTTAACACCACGACAATAAGCGTAAAAAATAAATCATATGAAAAAAAATTATAAAAAAATCCCGTATTACCTTACAGATGGTTACTATAATATTAAGTGAATGCTGAAGAGCTTTTGTTGAGGGTTCGAGGGACTCTGTTAACATGTCAAGTCCCTATTGTAGAAGGATATCGGTCATTTGTAAAGAATAAGAGCGTACGATACACTCGATTCTTACAATAACTATCGTTTCCATAGATTTGTCATCGACAGTAAGAGAGAAAAAAGATGTGAGATTCGATCTTACCATATAAAAGACGAAAGTGTAGAGTAATGATCCCGATATATTAAAGACTACTGACCGCTTGTGGCTTCGGCCGTTTAAAGTACACATTTTTTTATTTTGTATAAAGACAATGCTTATTATTTTAAAAACTTTGTTTCAGTCATTTCAATATTTTTTTTATAAAATTTTGTCGAACAAATTTTTTAAATTGATATAACAATTTTTGTTCAATTTTATGTTTATTAATTTTTGAGGCCAGTCGTGGCGCATGCACAAGGAGTAACTGTAAAATCGACTGGTTGTGGGTTCTATCCCCACTCGAGGAAATGAAATATTTATTTTGGCAGTTCTCCTAAAATTGTTATTTTTAACCAAAATTTATGTATTTTTTAAAACCAGCGTGTAAAGCCGTAATTTTGCTGTGAGATGTAAGCTTGGACATTATAATACACGTTTATTGAAGTGGCATCTATGAACAACCCCTATTTATTTTATAAATGGAATTTTTAAAAAATGTGTTAAATCGGACAATGACGATTAGTGTAGAATAATGATAAGCAACTGGAGAAAAATCATTTTTCTCCAGCGCTGGTACCAATAATGATTCTTTACAACAGAATTGAAATTAAATACTTACTTATTTAGCTTCACGCTGTAATACTAGTGGGAAAGTCAGAGAGAACGGAACCCCAAACGCTACGGTCTCTATATACCTCTTTCACCTCGTCCTCTATCATCAACTTTTCATACATGCAATCTGGGGCGTCCTCATGCTTTTTACGTGATTTTTCTCCTTCATTATCTTTGATGCTGTATTTTCGAAGGTCTATCTTTATTACCGCTCACTTTTTCTTCATTAATCCTTTTTGCTTTTCCTTCATCATCAATCCATTTTCACGTTCTATTATATTCTCACCGTGAAAAGTATGATTGACTTATTCCTAGCGGATCAGTATATTTAAGGTTAAGTTGTGGACATACGAGTGCTTAGGATGCTATATTGGGAACAGACCAATATGTAATCGTTGCTATAATAATGAGTCTGTTTCATTTTGAGGTACGAGACATCCAAACTTGGAGTCGAATTATCGCATAAGAAGCTGGAAGTTTTAAGATCCATCGATCAAAGAGGAATAAGTACTTCCAAAATATGAGACATCTTTGAAATAGAAAACGGAAATTCTACAAGAAAAGCAGCGACAGAAATATGTGGTAAATGATAAGGAGGTTTTAGTAAAAAGCACGATAAATGTGTTGATAAAGAAAAGACACTGTAGAGAAAAAAAGGCCGTTTGGCCTCAGATAAATCTCTTTAAAAAAGAAAAAGGATACGCTACAAAGGCACCAAACGAAAGTACTGATAAAGATGAAGCGTGAAAGTTCTGAGAAAGAAAGAAATAAAATGTTAACGAGCAATTTTAGTAATTCCTAAGGTTTTTTATTAATTTGCCACACATTTTACAGCAGTGAGCAGGTCGCAGGAGGTCCTAAACCAAGATTTTTTTTTAGATATTTGACAAAAGTATAAGATGTTTTGGGAGACTACCTCGATATAATACTTTAATCGCTTCTCTTGTTGTAAAGTCTGTGACACAAAGTGACATGCGAGGGAAAATTTCCTTCCCAAGGAAAGAAAGACTAGAGCCTATTCTTACATTTAAAAGAAATGAAGAAAAGACGCACAAGCTTATTGCTGCCGATAACAGAATTAGCGGTGCCTTAGATGCATTGGTGAGACCGTGATATAACAGAATAGTTGCACGTTTAGTAACACTGTGCAATGCTGACGAACGACGCTGATATACGGCAGCGATACGTAGGTGTTGCAAAAGAAGAATGAAAGAAACGTAAGGTTAAATCCCTCGTAACTAGTTATGTAAAATATCCTAAATTGTATAGGTTGCCGAAAATACACAATAAGACTAAACTGACTGTATCTTCAATAGTTAGCCAAATCGGTACGCCGAGGTATAAACTCAACATGCCATG
The DNA here is from genome assembly GCA_013421005.1 of Heliconius erato x Heliconius himera. Taxonomy (NCBI): domain Eukaryota; kingdom Metazoa; phylum Arthropoda; class Insecta; order Lepidoptera; family Nymphalidae; genus Heliconius; species Heliconius erato x Heliconius himera. Next base: position 103 of record JAATLQ010021277.1, on the reverse strand, counting down.
GACTCTTACCATTTTGTTTGTGGGCTGAAAGATCTTAAGTTAGCTAACAAAGAAACCATACTCACATACTTCAATAGTGAATCTTACCCACGTTTATCTACCA